>PVLD010026332.1:0-16839 GCA_004027595.1 Dinomys branickii | reverse complement strand
TAAATAAGAAACCTGTTCTGACATTTCTCACAGCATTTCCATCCACATTTAGTCGTGTAACCTCCTGCACAACTGCAAGCCTGGCTGAGAATGTTGCACTTTAACCAGATACGTTACTCCCTAAATACAGGAAGAATTCTATTACTAAGGAGAAAAGAACAAATGAATGCATGAATGAATGAATGAAAGGATAATGAGAAAGCCAGTAATATAAATGCCAGTCTACACACTATACACATGCCATCAATAAATATTTTTCCATTTCTTAAACGTCTATAAATCTATGTTTGTAACAATATCAATAAGCTCATGAACTTTTCTCCATCAGGAAAAATAAGATCTTATGATGCGAAATTTACTCTTCTCCATTCATTCTGCTAAATTTTAAGTAACTAACTTTATTTCAGATATTAATTTCTTATTAATATAACAGAATTATATAGATTCTTTCATTGTTTAATATATAATGTATATATGTTAACCATATATCCATTTAAACTATGTACTATAATATGTATGCACTTATTAATAAAAATGTAATTATTGTAATAAAATTAAGTTATTAAATGAAGTAGTACACATAATAAAATAACTATTTCATTATAATTGTTAATATATATTGTTTTAGGACTCACTTATAACAATTGCATTAAGCACAATGAGAATTTTTTACACTTAACTATATGTTCTTTTGGTTTCTTTGTTTACCACTCTTTCTTCAAAGTCATGATCTGCTCTGCTGAAGTGGTATTGTTTGTAGACCAATTTGAAAACAAAAAGGATCGTGAGTGATATGCTTTCACAGCTCTGTTTGCCCCTCTGTTTAACTGGCTGTAGAACGCCAGCTTGACTGTGTAGGCTCTGATCCCTTGTCCATTAATTTCCATGAAGCAAGAACAACATCTGGCTCTAAACCGCTTTGCTTTCTTTAAATCACTATTTCATCCAGAAATGAGGACTTTTCTTCACCCTTGAAAGTCAAGATTCCACCCCGATAAGTGCAGTTGTTGGAACTTCCTTCACTATTCCCACCTAGCACCTAGCGTACACACTGGACCTGGTGTATGTTGCCCTCAGGGAAACTTCCTGCCATCATGTCCTTGACCTCTTATCTCCCTTCTGTATTCTCCTCTCCTACTCTTCTTAAATGAATATTTGGTCCCTGGACCTATCTTCCACAGCTGTGAACTTCAGTCCCATTATTTGTATCATCTTTTTGCTTTCAGGTTACAAAAAAAAAGCCAGGCGTGGTGGTGCACACCTGTAATCCCAGCACTTGGGAGACTAAGGCAGGAGGATCCTTGTGAATTCGAGACCAGCCTGGGCTACAAAGTGAGCTCACGACCAGCCTGAACTGCACAGTGACACCCTGTCTCAAAAAGACCAAAAAAAAACAAAAAAAGATTACAAAAAAGAATACCTTAATTTCCTTTTTTTCTTTAATGAAAATCTTAACTTTCCAAGCTCGTTCACCTCCTACTTTAGTTACTCAGGCCCTCTACTAACAGCTTTTTTAAGACAGTGAGAACCAGGGATATGGCTCAATGGCACAGCGCCTGCCTGGCAAGCTCAAGGCCCTGAGTTCAATTCTTAGTACCCCCTACAAAAAAAAGACAGTAAGCATCTTCTAAAATCATAAGTCTTTCTTATTTAATGACTGGCATTCCCTCCTAGACATATACCATAGCTTATAGATTTAATCCCCACCTAATTTTTTCCAAGTATTTATAATTTTTGTATACAACGAAAACGTTTGCTTCACTAGGAATCAGTTACGCTGTCACTTCATCTGGATTCTTTTTTTCTTTCCCCACACAGTTAATTTTCCTCAGCTATTTGAGAATTCTTCTTTCTATATGAGGCACCTTAGGCCTTACTCCATGGCACTCTGCAATGCCACAGATACCTGCAAAGGTTTCTACCACTTTCTATATGTCTGCTTGGTCTCCTCTCCCTCTGCTGGAGGCCACAGGGACAGACAGGCTGAAGGTGCCCGCGGAGAGTTTCCCACTAAGGAACACGGATATGGAGTCAATAGGCAAGTAGACACTCCTCCTTCTGGCTTTCTTTTTCCTCTGTGATCACCTGAAGGCCCAGGGTGACTTCCGGTCCCACTCCACTCCCCTTTTTATTTGCTGCAAGACAAACGCTGTGCGGGTCACTCTGTAACATGAGAAAGGGACGGGAACTGACGGTTCCCTTTCATACCCATTTGTTGTTTGGCTTTGTGATTATCCACTTGGTCAGTTCTCCCTGGTTTATTGATTCCTGGTTCAAGCCTCCCCGGGGGTCCGTGGGCAGGACCCAGCCTCGCTCCTGCGGGAGCCCTCTCCTGCCTCCATTTCTGCTTCAGTTTCCCCATTACCTGATTCCCGAAGCGAGCTTGCTTGTCTTTTATTCTACTAGCTGCTTAACTGCAAAGGGCTTGGTGTTCACTCATTCGTACATATTCCTCTTTTTTGTTGTTTTGGTCCTGGAGATACAGCGTGAGCTTTTCTACATTGAAGGAGACTAAAGAGAAGACCCAATGTCATGTGTGGCCCTAAGCATGCTGCTGGAAAGAGAATCAAGGCAGGGATGGGGGTATAGCTCAGTGGCATAAGCACCAGCCTGGCAAGCCTGAGGTCACGAGTTTGATTCCTGGTATCCAAAAAGAAAGAGAGGGAGTCAAGGCAGAAAAGAGAATGTTTTGAGATTATTGTTTTGTTGCCTGTATGTCTTGCTGTAAGAGATATTACGGGGACAAATGACATAACTTGAGTGTGAATTAGATAGTAGTATTTAATCAGTGTTAACTTCTTGATTTTGATGGGCATACATTAGCTACTTAGAAAAATGCCCTTATTTTTAGGAAATATACACTTCAGGTGTACTTGAGCACTATGTCTCAAATGGCTAAAATTAATAATTATGTGATGAAATAATAAGGCAACTGTGATAAACCAGTCTCTGTGAAGAATTTATAGAAGTTCTTTGTTTATATAAATTTTCTTGGAATTTTAAAGTATTTCAAAATAAAACATTTACCTCTTTAAAAGAATATTGATCAAGATATCTTCCTTCCTACCTGTAAAGCTGACAGAGGGTACAGCTCGTATCTATATAAAGCAAACTTTCTACCACTGGACCGAGAATTAGTTACCATTTATCCACAGCTAAGGTAGTGCTGGGTGGCCATCAGCCTTCTCACACAGAAGCATAGTAGACTCAGGGGCCACTGGGATGCGCTGGTCCCCAAGGGAAGAGGAGCACAAAGCATTCTGATAGCCTCACCTCGCTGGTCTGCAAAGCTCATCAATCAGTCCCTCTCTCCCTTCCTTCCTTCTTTCTTTCCTTCCTTCCTTCCTTTCTTTCTTGCTTTTTCTTCCTTGTTTTTGTTTCCTGTGCTTCCGCAATGTAACCTTTGCTTTTCTAGTACGTGACAACAAATGTTAGCAAAATATTTAAGCAGCTACTAGGAGAGATAATAAAACGTTTAAAAACAACAAAGAAGTCAAAGAATATAAACAAATGATTCACAGAAGAGAAAATACACAAGGCTCAGAACTCTATCAAAGCTATATTCAGACTCAACGATTGACAAAGAAATGCAAATTAAAGTGACAAAAAAATGTTGCTTTTTTTGTCAAGCAGTTAGGCAAAATCTCATATACCGACAGTACATTGTGGTGATCGCAACATGGGAACCAGACACTATCATACGCTATTAGTGAGGACGCTACTGGCAAATTTTTAGGAAGATGGTATTAGAGATCTACCAAGATTTTAAATAAGCATAGTCTGAACCAATACTTTAAACTTCTGAGGGTCAATCCTTTAAAAGCATGTACTTATACTTGTACAAAAAAGAATTCCACTTCACTGTCATTTTAAGAGAGGGAAATTGGAAGCAACCATGAAAAACTCATCAACAAGGAAATGGCTAGACAAGAGTATCGGGGCCTTTAAAATGACAGGGTATAGTTTAAAAGCATGAGATATGTTTGGAAATTCTAATAAAAGAGATATGCCAGAGGAGAATTCAAAATGATTAAGACAGTGAGTTCTTAGAAAATTATTCTTCATAATTTTCATTTCTTTCTTTCTTTTGTACCTCCTTTCTTGTTTTTGTTCCCTGTGCTTCTGCAATTTAACCTAAGGTCTTGCTTGTCTAGTACATGACAAATGTCAGCACGATATTTAAGCAACTGCTAGGAGCAATAATAAAATGTTTAAAAATAACAAAGAAACCAAAGAATATAAACAACTATTATTAGCTTATGCCAAACAAGTTTTAACTGTCAGGGAATCAATGTAAACTAAAAATTGTTATTTATAGAATAGGATGATTATAGATATAAAACTTAAGATTTTACCAGTCCTTCTAGATGTCTACAGAGGAGTCACTCCAGGCAAATTATTATTGTTGTTGTTATTATTATTATTGTACGAATCACTGAATAATCCTTTTAGTTATGCAGTTGCAAAGTGGTAAGTGCTTTCTTGGGGAATGATGTCAACAGATGTTGAATATGTGCTTAAATAAGACTAGTTTATTTGTTACTCTAAATAGCTAGAGTAAATTTCAGGAGCAAACATGGTAAAAATACCAACAAGGCTTCTAAGAATGGACTGACACACTGACCACTTCATTTCTGGGAACAGATAAGTACTGCATGCCCACCCAACACTGACTGAGTGTATCCCAGTAAGGGCTTTTGATAGAAAAGAACACCAGAGGCCTTCAAAAAGGAATTCACTCCATAAAACAGGGTGAGACCTGGGGGAGCTGGTGCCACCAGCCCAACATAGGCTGTTGTCAAACCCCCCCCCAACAGAGATATCTGGCCCGGTGTTGGGTTTGGGGAGCAAGCAATTTTAAAAAACCACATCCTTATCCTTGAAAAATACTAAGGGAGTGGATAAAAAATGTTTTTTACTACAAATGTGTGACCTGTTAATTAGCTTCGATGAGTCATTCCGCTATAGATATAAATTTTAAAACATAGTTTTGTATATGATAAATGCACACACTTTTAACTCAGTTTCAGACTAAGAAAACTGAAAGAACTGTGACATGGAGCCTTGGTGCTTCTAGGGTGCTGGAGGTTGAATTTCCCTGCTCTGTATCCATCTCTGATGCAAGAACCTGAAACCACACGTGCACCTTCTCTTGGATCCATCAACTGCCAAATGCGGAGCCTCATGACTACAGAAGGGGCCAAAGTACATGAGTGCGCCCTTGCCTGAAGTTAAGACCTTCTCAGAAGGTTAAAACCTCTCGGCTGCCAAGAAGAAAATCTGCCACATGCCACACACTCCTAGGAAAATAAATAAAAGGGACAGAGTGGTAAGTTCCCAAGCCACAGGCCCTCAAATGTGGCAGTCTCCAAGAACGAAGCGGGTCGTGAAAGTCCCTGCAGCATCACACGGTATGTAGCAAGCTCAGAAGACTTATTAGTGGAAAAATGGTGCCAGTGACACCATGGAAGACCTCTCAGTCATTCTGAATTATGAAAGAGAAAGAGAGCACTTTATTGGAAAGGGCCAGAACTAGAAATCTGGCAGCCAGGAGTGTGGAGCCAACTTCTGACCTGGAAGGGTAATTCCAGGCAACAAGGAGCAGCCATACAAAGTCTTAGAGTGGGAAAAGGCGCTGGCCTGTCATAGGGGCCATTAGTACCCAGACTGCAGAAATCAAAGAGGTGCACGGGGACTTGTGGATGGGAGACATTTTACAAAAAGGCTACATTTACTGTAATTTTTTAATGGTAAAATAAAACAGGAAACACACAAAATAAATGTATAGCCTCACGAGTTATCTTAAGGAAAATCCTACATACACAACAACCCACATTACAGAGCTGCATAGTTTTCCACCTTGTAGATTTTGTTTGACTCCATATTTACAATTCAGTGTGACAGGTTTCTGTCCTCATATTTTCAACAAAATGACAATCGGATAAAGGGATGGGTGCTTTGATGCTCAACCCTTGGGTAACACTGTGTGTGACAGCATGTGTCCTTTCTCTAAGAGGCAAATAATATTTACCTGACTGTCTTTTGTGTGTTATATCAGCAGCTATCAATAGCCAGTACCTAAATTTTAATTGCTTAGGGTTGCTCTAATGTTTCTTTTTCAGTGATTAGTTGGAACGCGTTCACTGAAAGATACTTCATCACCTACGATTTGGGTTCCCAACATATAGAAAAGGCAGCGTAAATGCTCAAATCGGTCCCTTTACTTAAAAGTTTTAAAAGCAATGAATGACTCCCCTATCTTTCCAAAATAACAAATTAGCCTTTTCAGTGTCTTCCAAACATGATCAATGAGCTTTTTCAGTACTAATTCATGAATTTAATCATTTAATAGATTTCACTTAATTACAGCTATTACCCTCCTTGACACTCAGACTGTCCCCATCTTTGGCCAGCAGGAACCTCTTCGGGTGGATCCTGAGTTCTTTGGGTCTTAGCAATCATTATAGCTTTCGAAGCAACTGAAGTGACAAGATGTCCCAGGCTCCTATTGTACATTTCCTGCCACGGACCTCAAGTCAGTCCCTCCTTCTAAAGGCCTGAAGGCCTGAATTCCTTTTTTCAAATAATGGAATTTGAGCCCTAAGTTCAGGGTCATGGATGTTCAGGATTACACACACACACACACACACACACACACACACACACACTTTGTAAGTTCATACTGATACTTTGAATTCACTTCAGGACCACAGAAGTTTTATTCTTTGTTATTGTACATTACATTTATGTCTGCTTTGTACCACACCAAGGATCCTGATTCATAAGGACATAAGAAAATGGCAGAGCAGCTCAGAACTATTCCTTCAATCTATACCACATTGTACACAAAATAGTTTCGGAATAACAGTACTGACACCACCACCTCCATTACTTAAAACAGTTGCTTTAATTGCCTAGGCCCACTTCTAATTCTTCTAAACCCATTATCTTAACTGACTGAATTGACCCCATTACACAGACTCTTTCTTTTTGGGGGTGTGTGTGTGTGTGTGTGTGTGTGTGTGTTTTGAGACAGTGTTATAGAAATCACTTCTGGACCTCATTGTGGTTGGAGGAGTCCATGTTTGTAATCCCAGGAAAAGTTAATGGAATTCAAATAATTAATTCCAATCTACCACTTCCAGTGCAATCCACAACAAGAAGAAAGACGCCAAGGCATATTTGCAGTTGTGGGGTGTTGAGGGGGTCCTAAATCCAGTTAGAACAATGGCTAATGGGAATAAAGGCCTCAACCCAGGTTCAAATCCAGGTTTTGTTAATTCAAGAAAAGGGGAGAGGCTCGGGGATGAGTGACTAAGAGAGACGCACAGAGTAAGTGAGTGCTGTGAGCTGGGCCAGGTTGAAGGCCTGGAATCACCTCTGCAATATGCTGAGAGATGCAGAAATGTCGCAGATTGAGTAAGTATCTCTTCTTTAGGGATCAGTGCTTCTTCCGCTCTGATGTGTAATCTACATGCTCTGAGACATCATAGGTTCTTTCTCAAGCCTCAGTCTCAGCTGACAGCATGGCATCACTCGGCCTGGCTCATGCATACTACTTGGGAGCGATAGTGAGGCATCACTGACCTGTCCCTTTGCTTTAAAGACTACATATCAGCACCTCAGCTAGACCCATATGCATTGCTTAAAGCCAACTGAGGGGATAAAGAAATATGTTAGCCAGCTCTGTGCATATCAGCACATGGAAATAGGACCCAACGCTCTACCTTCAAGAAGAGCCATCCAGCTAATCCTCCACAAGGGTCTCACCCTATAGCTCAGGTGGGCCTTGTACTCACTATGTGGACTGGGCTGGTCTTGAGTTCACAGTGATCCTCCTGCCTCAGCCTCAGGCATGTACCACCACACTCAGCTCTCTCTTCATTTTTAACTCTCATTTCATTTCAGTTTAACATATAACTATTTTTAATTCAAAGTAATCACCAGTCCTTGTAGTCATCTCTACTAATTTTGTCTCACTCTCTAGCAGATTCCCAAGGAAAACTATATTAATGTGTTTTTATCCTTTACACTTTAAATTCAATATTTCCTGGATAAACAATAAATATGTTTATTTTCTTCTTGCACAACAAGTCTAATAGTAACCTAATTGTCTTTTCCTTTTAAGCCATGTACTACTTTTTGCCTACTAGCCCAAAGACTTTTTATTTTGCTTTGAAGTCCAGAAATCTTACTACAGTATATCTTGGTGGTAATCGTTTGTGGATAATCATTCAGGTAGGTGGTGTACTCTTTCAATTCATACTTTCAAATCTTTTTTTTTTTTTATTTCAGGGGAATTCCTTAATGGATGGCTTTTAGTATTTGTTCTGAAAGGGAAAAAGAAATTGGCCTTTTTGACACTTTCTTGTTTTTAAACTGCCTGTCTCTGTGACTGCTTCATGGCTTTGTGATTTCTTTCTTGACCCCTATAACTACAAGAGCATAACTGAACATACAGGATGACTGATTGTACTGCCATACCAAACTTCATAAATTGATGATCATTAATCTGCCCTTGTAACTGGTGGTCTCACCCTGCTAGCTAATAAGAAGTTCCATCTGTTCTGTCTTCTCTCTGTACCTCCTTTGTACTTCTTGTTTGTTCATCCTATAAAAGCCATAGACCAGTAACAGTTGGGGCCTGATATTCTGAGGATGATTCCAATCAGTGCCTATCAATGTAAAAAAAAATCTGCCTCCAAATCCTGGGTGTCTCTGCTTGCCATTGCATCTTGTATGTTGGCTAGAAAGACGAACTGTGCTGACTTCTTTGGTCACTGGTCATGGCCCTCATGGATGGAGCAAGGACCTCTTCATGTCCCAACAGGAACATGCACCCTTGAGATTTCTCAAGTCCACTCAGAAGCCTGAAGGAGGATTTCTGGCTCCCCTCTCAAGTGGTTCACATCAGACACCAAAGTGAGGAGGACTCTCTGTATGTTTGCCTGCCTGCCTACCTGATTCTGGTAAAACTACTGGGGGCACCCCATTTAGTCAGTCCTGTCAGTCCTTCTCAGATCAAGCAGAACAGCTTGATCAATTCTTGTTAGGTAAGGCCTTCCTCAAGTGAAGGGAGTGGGAATATTTAACCTCTGAGTGCCTGCTAAATGAATGTGAGAGTAAATGGAGTGCACAGTGTAAGCAACAGGCTGCTCCATCTGTGCATTAAGACTCAGAAGCGCTTGCTGCACAGATGGAGTGGTGCACAGTCACGATGACTGCTTGGGCCTTAACCTGAGTTCTGTGGTGATGAACACATGGCATAATAGAGGCCTCCCAACCTCCTTGGCTAAGTGGCACCTAAGTCCCCAAGACAGGTGCAGCCATGCAGGTATCTGAATGGTCTCTCTCTGAGGTGCACCCATCTTTTGTCTGTTGCACCATAGTTCAAGGGTACACAACATAAACAGTGGTGAGATAGAATGGAAACTTATTAGTTAAAACCCACAGTCCCTGAGGGCAGAAAAAGGGGCTTTTACAGAGTTAAAAATGAAACCAAACTGCTCTCTGCATTTCAGAAACTGGTAAAAAGGCCCATTCTTCCTAAGAATTCCACCTTGGCACCTTCGTCAGCCACTGCAGCTACTGCCAACACCTATAGCTTCACTTCCTGCTCTGGACTCATCTATTTCCAGCCAGTTAAACTGGTTCCAGCTAGCCATTGCCTGCATTTGGCCACAGAGGCCCTCCTTCCAAAGCCTTCTGCTTACACACCCACCCTGGTCAGATGGCTTCATCTAACACCCACCCAAGATAACTGTCAACAATCTCTTCTAAGTTCTACATTTTGGCTGAGAAAAAATTGGACTGTCAGCCCTGACAGGTGAGTTGCACCCTGTCAGGCCTAAATAACTAGGACAGACCTCACCCTATCGAATTGAGTCCCCCAAAACCAGTCATTGCAAAAGTCAGGAGCAAACCTGTGAAATACAACTGATGAACAGTGAAATACAACTCTCTGCCTTCAAAAGTCCCCTCTGTCAAAAAGTTACCAATACTGAGGCAACTGGGACTCTTGCCTTTCACACCTTCTGCCAGGCACAAACTTACGGACAGGGAGGAAACCTCCTTCACACCAAGCCAGTCAACCTTGCTCTCTTTTAACCCTCAACATTCAACTTCAACTGTTCCCCAAGAGGAAAATGACACCGGTATCAGCCTAAGACAGATAACCACAAGCCTAAAGTTCTAAAAATTCTCCTCTGTTATGGATGATACTTGTGTCAACTTGGGGAATCTAGAGGTTTGGCTGAGTGACTCAGCATGAAGCCAGGGTGCTTACTTTGTATACATCCTGACCCTGTGGAGGAGGAGAGCATGGAGATTATGTGAGTGCTACATGCCCCCTGGGTGGGGGTAGCCTGTTTACAATGTTAGGTAGAAAAAGACTGCTTGCCCGCCATTCCTCCCTTTTGCTCTGGTTGTTTTTGCTGTGCTCTGCTGCCATGAACGTTTGCCCTCTGCCATGTGCCACTCTGCCTCAGAACCAGTCGAGTACGGACTGAAACCTCCACAAGTTTGTGGAGCTAAATAAACCTTTCCTTCCTTCATTTTGGGTGTTGGATATTTTGTCTCAGCAACAAGAGAAAAGTTACCAGAAGTATAAATTAAAGACTTGCCTCTGGGCTTGGAGATCAATCATGCTGCCTTGCCATGATCCCTGTTGCTATCAGATGTCATGGAAAACACAAACTGGCATCTAGCCACACATCAGCCTGACAGACTGTTCATCACCTTGGGCAAGACCTCCATGCTGTCAAGAATGCAGAAAAGATGGCATCCTCTGCTTGCAAGTTCCTCCCAGAAGCCCCTTCAACTGGAAAAATCCTGAGATAAAAGGCCAGCTCAGCTGAACTCAATTGCCATCAGCGGTTTAAAACACCAACAGTGGCTCTGCACCTGTGTCCTGCACAACAAAAAAGCTCTCCTAGTCATAGAAACAAACCCACATGGCCATCTGAGAGGCTCTCAGATTCGACCCAAGCCAGAAATCTTTATCCCATTCTGCCCAAGGACCCCAAGTCCAACCTGCCTCCTCCTTACATTCATCAACCCCAAGCTGCTCAGTCAGCTGCGATGCCGCCACTGCCATTTCTGTCTCCTGAACCATAGCCTCCTGCTCTACTGTGAGCAACTCCTTCTGACGCTGTTTAATACTAAAGAACTCTGCCGAATTTTAGATGAGGGCAACGCCTGGTTAAAGTCAGAAGTCCCTGCCACTACGGTAGATCCTGACGTTTGAACAAACACAGTCCTCCGCCGAGCATGTCCAAACTGGAACTGTAAGGCAACAAAGTGCCGTAGAACCTTAAATTCTACTTCCTTATCTCTAGTATTCTTTTCAAGATTTCTGGGCTGCAGATGTAGCTCAGTGGCACAGCACTTGCCTGGCAAGTCCAAGGTACTGAATTTGATTCCTGGAACAACAACAAAAAAAAGTGTCTATGTATATGATGTTCTTTGCCTATTTTCAGAATCTTACTTCTTCTGTAATCCATTTAACTCCTGTAATTTCTTTTTTTTATTTTTACCTTTTACTACTTTTCTATTAACTTGAAGCATTTTCTATTTTGTTAATTCACTCTTATATTCCTTTCAGTTAAGTTCATGTACAATAAGATGACTCTCCTTTCGTTTCTCACCTCCAGAGTTTTTGAGGTCATAAGTCAGATTTATGTTGTTCTTTTATGCTTTGAATAATTTTCTGAATACTTTTAGTTGACTTTGAAATGAAAGATTATATTTGATCTGTTCTGTGGGTATGTTTTCTTGGCCTGCTTTCCTTGTCTTTACAGGTATTTTTTGATGCGTTTTTATGAAAAGATATTTTATAGGATTTGACCTCAATACTCTCCATTGCTTATTTTTCTATGAAATATATATCCCTGGACTTCTAAAAGGAAATATGCTTCAGGTTATCTTTTGTCTAACTTCATAGAAATACCTCTTTTGTTGTTTTTATGTAATATTAAAAGAAGCATATGGCTGCTTCCTGTTTGAGATTCCCTGGCTCTGTCCCCGGCCTCACCTTTGACTTTTATTCCCCAGCCTCTCTCTCTCACCCCCTCCTCCTCAGTTTTCCCTACTCTTGCAGGTTCCCCCCGGAGGGGGGCCCCATCAGCTCCCTTTCAGCAGTGCTGGGGCTGGACTGCTCCAGGCTTTACCACTGGCCCCTTGAATCCACCACTAACAAGAAAAAAACGCTTCTTGTCTCCAGCTCCTCTTCTTTCTCGCCGTGCTCTGCCACGCTTTCCGGGAGCGCCTGCTGGCTGTTTCGGGTTTTCCTGCTCCTGAGTTTGCCAAGTTTCCTCAGATCTGGTGCCATTTGGTGATATGTCATCCTCCTCCTGTATTTCGGGGTTTGTGAGGATACTTGTGATCTAGCTTTGTTATAAATATTTTCCACGGTTTTGGGCTTTGCATGTCTTTTTTAAACTGAAATTCAGAAAAATTCGAAATCTATGCCATAGTTGTCCCGTTTTCACAAAATCCTCTAGAAAGGGACTTGTTTTTTAAAAGCCTTAAGGCCGTGCCAAAAAGTTTAGAATTCCTCCTGCCAGTGTTTCGCTGACAGATTGTAAAAGCGAAAGCGGGTGTGATTTGATACACTTTCTCCAAAACTTGTTCTGGCAGAACTGGAGGGAAGAGCATGCTGGAGACCAGGAGACACGGTTACGGTCAGCGCACAAACCAGAGGCCCAGCCTGGGCTCGGGAAGCTGAAATGATAATGGACAGGTGTGGAACAAATGCTCGGTCCTCTAAGCAAAAACCACACGCGTGTTCCTTGGATGCTCTTTACTGGGGCACGCACTCCCTTGCGTGTTCAAAATGTTCTGCCAACAAACAGAAACAGTGATGTTTAATGTTGCAAAACATTGCTCCCTCAGATATAATGTAGCCCCAATTACCCACCCTGCTGCATTTCGCTTTGCTCTTCAGCACCTGCCTTCTATAAACTGAGGCACTGTCTCCCCCCACCAACAGCACGACCAGTCCCCCTAACCTGCAGTCTCAACTTCAGTTAGCCACATCCTCGACCTGCTCTGTGAAGCCTCGCCTTCCTGCTCATCTCTCATCTTTGAACTGCTAACCTACAATCTCCCCAAAATCCCAGAGGCACTGACTGGTATTACTTAGCCAGTGCCTGGTTGCAGCAGGCGCACAAAAAAAAAAAAAGAAAAGCAGTACACAACCCTGGCAACCTGGCTTCTTCCCCACACTGCAGAGCTTAGGCCATAACCCCACCCTCCTTCACAATGGCCTCTCCAACACAGTGCCAGAACCACGGATAGAGGAGCAAGAGGATTAGGATCCACATCTCCGGACTTTAGTTCTGGGTTCTTCTCCCATCAGGTGACCCCATGCAGTTCCTGGCATCACTCTCGTGTCCCTAGAAGCTAGAAACCGAAAAGAGATTTCTGCTTCTTGCATCTACTCATTCATTTGACAAACATACACTGTGTACGTTTCTCTACCAGTTACTCTACATACGTGTCACTGTGGGAACTTCAGAAGTGAAAAGGGAAGGGGTTGGAGTGGACTATAGGATGGGGAGTGGCTTAAGGGAGAGGCTGCCTGAGATACTTCTGGAGGCAACAAGGGCATACTGGGGGTGGGGGTTGCTGTACAGTTGTTGCCCCGGAGCCCTCTGCTGGCCCAGATTTTCTCTCCCCGTGAAGACAGAGTTGATCCTGCGGGGCCTAGGGTAAGAGGATGGGTCTTCACATACACTTTTATCCTCACTTACGTAGGGTGAGGGTTCCACATCTTGAGACTAGATCTTAAAACCTGAAAGAAGCAAGAAACACAGAAAGCTGGAAAAACTGTTTTTAGCCCACTACTTGCCTAAAGAAGGAATTTGCTGGGGCTGAGGTACGTGGACAGGGTGAAGACTGCCATCCCAAGACTGTACTGAGAGTGCTCCCTGGAAAGGTGGGCTGTCCATCCTGGCAGGACTCCAGCTTTTAGTCTCAGAGAGTCCTGCACCAACAGAAGGCACTGGGTCACCTAGGATTGTCCAGCCCAGGCACTGGGGCCATCAGAATTGGCAGGACCCTGAGAAATACCTAGTAAAACAAGTAGGGACAAAGGCCAAGGGAGGGGTGGTGGCGTTCCAGGGAGACCCAGTGATCCAGTGACAGCTGTGAGAAGAAACCGGGGTCTCCCAGCCACTCAGTAGAGATGTTCCCTAAAAATGGCAACTGCAGATCAGAGGTGAACCTGACACAGGGCAGAACATTTCCCATGAATACCAGGACTAGCAGCCAGAAATGCACTGCTGCTAAGAACTGGTTACAGCAAACTTGGGAAACCTTGTACGATAAAGGAGGAGCTGTAGTACTGGGTCACTCTGCTTAATATGTTTGGAAGCCCAGGCCTCCTGCATCATCCTGAAAGCTTCAATGCAATCTTGGAACTTCCCGCAGTTCTGACAGGCACCATCTTACCAGCTGGCTCCTCTGTCTCGCTCAGATGTTCTACTCAGACAAGACTGCGTTTCTTATCGTTCCCCATACCCATCACCCTCTCTGAAAATTAAGAAATAAACCCTGAATGCAGGGACTGTCCTCTTAACTCTAAACTCACAAATGCTAAGAGTTTCGTGCTGCAGAAGATAGAGTCAGATAGGCGTCAGTCCAAGCCACCCGAATCTGTCCCTATGAGTTGTCGTGGCGCATGTTCCACCTTGCCCTCCCCCCCCCATAATTTCCCCTGATGTCCTCCCAGCTTATCTGTGGGAAAACACCCACTGCTTAGCTAATTGAGCCCATCAGAAGAGGTCTGCAGTATTTGGCACAACTTTAAATAGGGTGAATAATCAGAATTACAAAATAGGGGCTGGGGATATAGCTCAGTGGAATAAGCACTTGCCTAGCAAGCGCAGGGTGCTGAGTTCGATCCCCAGTACCACCAAAAAAAAAAAAAAAAAGAATTACAAAATAAAATCCAGGATTCACAAAGGCTTGCTAACAGAATTCTGACTCTACCAGGGAGCAGGCCCTGCCAGGACTCAGAGGCTGCCTTGTGCCTCATAATGATGCTTTTTGTCTTCTGCCAACTGGCACCCAGACTGGGTTCCAGCACTCTGTTCCCTAGCCTGTGCTCAGTCCAGAGATCACCTTCCACCCACCCACCTAAGACTTAGCAATGATATAGCCTCCCACAACCCTATGTGCTCCTCCAGGATCAACTATCCAGTTCTGCTTTCCTCATAGCATCAGCCAGAACGCTGGGGAGAGCGTACTAAGGCAGGGGTAGAGGATTAAGAGCACAGAGGAAAGGCAGAAAGCGTGCCAGAGATTGAAACGCATTGTGTCAGAACCAGCAGGGGCCTTAGGGGCAACGATTGAGAAAGGAATTACCTCACTCTGCAGTGGGACCTTTCTGTCTCTCCACAGGCCCGCTCCCTACAAAGTACACTCGAAATGTGCAGTGAATGTTTAAATGTTTAAAAATTCTATCAAAGCAAAAGACACACCACCATTCACCTTCTGCAACACACTGCCCCTCCCTTTTAACCCACTTTCTCCATCGTTCGTGCCACTCTCTGAAGCCGTTCTCCAGAAGGCCTCTTTCATGTCTTTATAAACTGTGATCACAGAGGTGAATGATCCTGCCACCAGCCGACGGAGAAGTGGACTCATAAAAACATGACCGTGTCCCATCCACTTTGCTCACTAGATCTGACACAGTGCTGCTTACAGGGCTTTCACAAAGTGAAAACGGCATGGAAGGCAAACACTGTGAGTCAATTCAGGATACTGAAGCAGCCAAGATAGCACAACGGAAGACACTGCTGAAAGAGGACCTCCAGAATTCCTTCAGAGTGTGGCAAGAAGTGGGGAGTAAATGTGGTTAAAGAGAGGGGAGCATCTTAAGGTTGATTAATGGCAACGCATCTTCTTTTTTTTTTTTTTAACCTTTCTTTTTAATTTTATTTTAAAGACAAAAGAATGGAGACATATGAACCAGAAAAGCCATAAACAATACAGAAAATACAAAGTTATACAGAATATAGTAGGGAATTAGAACTGGATGTTGTATTACATAGTTATCTTCACATTAGTTAACACAAAAACATTAAAGGAAATACCAAATTATAGAGAAGATCATAGGGAATTTGCACTGGATGCTGTATAATATAAAGTTATCTTCATTTCTGCTAATACAAAAACGACTGAGGAAATACAGAATTATAGAGAACATAGAAGGGAATTAGCTCTGGATGCTGTCTTACATAATGTTACCTTCATCTTTGTTACTCAGGTTACACAGATGATGGCCCTATTTGATCAGTTCGTTTTTTCTCCTCCCTCATCTCCGTTGCCCTACCACTCAATCAGTTATCTTCCCTGTGATAATAACTGTACTCCTGGGTTTATCTATATCCTTGGACTCTCACCTTGGGAAGAGATACAGCTGCCTCAAACTATACTATAACATACAGGGGTGTATACAAACTGCCATGGTTGGAGGTGGGAAAGCACATATGCTCACAGCGGACCGCCCGGCTCCACCCTGTCCTCGTGCTATGGGTGGGGGCGGGTCCAGACCATGTGGCTCCAGCATTACCGTTCCCCACCCCTTGCAGCTGGGCAGTGGGTCTCCGAAGCTGAAGCTACGAATGCCGAAACGAGGACGTGGGCCAGGGGTGTGCTTGGAGCGGCAACCTCCTCCCTCTCTATCTCGTCTCCCTCCAACTGCGCCATGTCAGATCTGCGATCCCCTCCTCCAGAGGAGGTTCTGCTTAGACTTTCCGAGGGTTTCACTTCCTATCTCAGATCCCTCCCGAGTTCAGGATATCCACCTCCCTCCTCTCTGTCCTTCACATGTTG
>PVLD010026331.1:0-22325 GCA_004027595.1 Dinomys branickii | reverse complement strand
TTTTTTTGAGACAGGGTCTCACTATGGTGTTCAGGCTGGCATAGAACTCACTATGTAGCCCAGGCTGCCCTTGAACTCACAGTGATCCTCCTGTTTCAGCCTCCTGAGTGCTGGAAGCAAAAGCATGTACCACCATGCCTGGTGAATCTTGAAATATTATTCTAAGTAAAATAAACTACTCATAAAAGGACAAATATTGTATGACCCCATATATCCGCAGTGCCTAGAGTAGTCAGATTCATAGAGACAGAGTACAAAGGCTGGAGGAATGGAAAGTTGTTCAATAGGCACAAAATTACAATTTTGGGAAATGAGTCCTGTAGGCTGGTTGTATACCACCGTGCATATACTTAACAGTACTGAACTACGACACTTAACTATCACAGGGACAGGTTAGTGTTGAGCGTGATTCCCAGCACCAAAGAAGAAACAAAAGACCCTTCCCAGAGCTAAGTCGAAGGGCTGAGAACTGTTTTAGCTTGGAACTACCACATTATCCCTCATGTCAGCAACACGTGGCGGGGCGCAAGGTCCACAAGACAAGCAGCTCTTTTTCAATACTCAGTGCTGCTTAATGAAAGGTGTGTTGTCTGAAATAATTAGCTTTTTAAAAGGAACAGCTTTAACCCTGCTCTGGAATTGGTTAGTGATCTCGGTTTGCCTTCATTAAGTTCTTGACAGCTCAATGTCCTCACATCTGTCACTGTTTGGGAGAATGATTCCAAGAACATAAATTGCTTCAAGGACTAGGCAACAAATTAATTCTGGTTCATAGGACAGATTTGAACCCATCTGTTTTCTAATCAAAAGCCATATTTGAGTCAGTCTTGTTTCATCAGAGGGCCAACTACGGGGAGCAATGCAATCCAGTATTTTCCTCCTTTCTATCTGTGTAGTACAAACGAACACAGGAAACACACATCAACGAAACGCCCAAGAACATCCTCAGAAGCTGGTCTTCCTAGAACAGGATCCAGTAGCTTTTCAATCTTTATCTTTTTATTCTTTGGACTTCATTACTTTTCCTCTGAGTTACACGGTTTCTATAGGAATTACAGAGAAGGCAAATATTCTTAGGTTGTAGCAACCAACCTACCTTAATCTTTTTTTCAGTTGTAAACTGTCATGGATGATCCTTTTAACAAACTCTAATTCACCTCCTTCTGCCATGATTTCTGTGATACCTCCCGTATTTACGGAACTAGGTGGAGGTCTTCGAGAATTTCTGGAGTTTACTCCCTGAAAAACAACAACAAAAACCCTAGAGAAAAATATTTACATCTTAAGAACCAAGTCTTTGGAATCAGCTATAAGAAAGAATGCTTAAATGTAGTTTTACTTTCCAACATTATGCTAGATTTAGGATTTAAAAATTACATAGCCAGCCAGGCATGGTGGCACACGCCTATAATCCCAACACTCAGGAGGCTGAGACAGGAGGATTGTTGTGAGTTCGAGGCCAGCCTGGGCTACAAAGTGAGCTCAAGGCCAGCCTGAACTGCATAGCCAGACACTGTCTCAAAAAAGGGGGGGGGACCCTAAAAGTCACATAGCCATGCTATTTTAAACAACTGCATTCATGCAAATATTCCTTCCTAGAGATTTTATCTTCCATCCTTGTGAATAAACATTAAAAATTTCTGCCAGCCACTGTAGTACATGCCTATGGTTCTAGCACTCTGGGAGGCAGAGGCAGGAGGATCACAAGCTCAAAGCCAGCCTGGGCAATTTAGCAACTTGTAAGACCTTGCCTTACAATTTTAAAAAGAGGGGTAAAACAGAATACAGCTCCATAGCTAAGTACAAAGGCTCTGGATTCAATCCTGAGTTCACAGAATAAATACATAAAATAAAATTTAAAAATTCATCTGTTAATTTTCCTTCATGTTTTCTGCCTTAATACCATGCACAGAAAATCTACCCAAAGATTAAATATTTGCTTATGTTTTCCTCTCATACTTTTATGGATTTGCTTTTTATATTTAAACACATGAACTCAAAATGCACCAAAAGCCAGGCATGGTGGTGCACAATTCCAGCACTTAGGAGGCTGAGGCAGGAGGATCTTTGAGAGTCCGAGACCAGCCTGTCCTACAGAGTGAGCTCAAGGCCAGCCTGAACTGCATAGCAAGACCTTGTCTCAAAAAAGACAAGACTCCCCCCAAAAAGAAAGGCATCAAAGACCTAAATGTAAAAGTTAGAAATTATAAACCAGGCATGGTAGAAGTGGCATATACTTATAATCCTAGCACTCTAGGAGGCTGAGGCAAGAGGAACACAAATTCAAACTTAGCCCAGGGAACTTAGCAAGATGGTATCAAAACAAAATAAAACAAAAGAAAAAAGGCTGGGATATGGCTCAGTGAAAGGCTCTGGGCTCAAACCCCATACAACAGGGGTGGGGGCGCCTTAAACCCTCAAAACACAACGTGGAAGTAAATCTTCATTACTCTGGACTAGCGAATCTTTTCCTTAATACACCAAAAGCACAAGCCTCAGTGACAAGGACTATAGGCCAGGCATGGTGGCGCACACCTGTAATCCCAGCACTTGGAGGCTGAGGCGGGAGCATTGCTGTGAGTTCAAGGCCAGCCTGGGCTATAAAGTGAGTTCAAGACCAGCCTAAACTGCATAGTAAAACCCTACCTCAAAAAGACAAATCAAAGAGAAAGAAAAGAAAAGAAGGAAGGAAGGAAGAAAATAGATAAGTGTTGATGGGGCTTCAGAGAACTGGACATATGAAGGCTACTGCTGTTGCACCAGTGAAATGATCTAGCCACACTGGAAGGGTCTGTTGGCTTCTCAAGTGATTAAAGAGAAGTGCTGTAAGACCCGGCAGATCCACTCCTGGTTACATACTGAGACGACTGAAAGCCTCTGCCCACAGAAAGAGCAGTACGTGACACTTAGACCACTACTCCCAAGAGCCCCAACGTGGAAACAACCCAGATGACCATCAACTGATGAACAGGAAAATGTGATGTGTCCACAGAATTTGGCAACAAAGAGCAATAATGAGTAATGTACTGGTACGTGCTAGGACATAGATGAGACTTGAAAATGTCTATTAATCTTCATAAAAGAAGTCAGTCACAAAAGACCAGACTTGTGTAACTGCATTTATAGTAAATGTCCAAACAGCTCAGATCCACAGAAACAGAAAGTGGACTGCTCATTACTGAGGCAGCAGGTGCTAGGGGAAAACCAGAATGAGTGCTGACCAGGTTTCTTTGCAGTATGGTGACAAGGTTCCACTGGACTATGGGAACAGTCACATGCCTCAATGGATGTACTAAAAATAATAAAATCCTATAATTTACATGATGAAATTACACAGTACATTAATATACTGCAGGATAATAACTTGGTTCAGTATCGTGGAAACAAGGGAAACCTGGAAAAGAGCCTCAGCCTTTATAGTACTACAAATTCCATGAGCAAACTGTTCCTGAAGCCCAAACTACTGCTGGATTTCTCAGATACATATTTACAGCTAAGTCTGTTTTTTTTTTTTTTTCCTATCAGTACTGCGGTTTGAACCCAGGGCCTTCACACTGAGCAACATCCCTACCTGCCTCCTCCCCAATTATTTTTTAAGAAAGGGTCTTACCAATCACTGAATTCAATCACTGAATTGCTCTGGCTGGGCTGAAGTTTTTGATCCTCTTGCCTTAGCCTCCCAGAATACTATGATTAATACCGGCATGAGGGCCAGGCATGCATTACCACACTCTACTAAATCTGAATTGAGTTTTTAGGTACTTTAAATCAAAGCATCCTAAATGATGGAGCTTCCAAAATAAAAACTGCCTTTCGCTCCTGTCTCTGGCAACAAGGCAAATTTAGATAAGTATTTTATTACTTTGAAGCAGAAGATATTTTACCTTGGCCTCCAGCTGGTTGGCAAAAAAAGGTGGGTTGCACATGCAAAAGTCATAGATTATCTCAGATTCTTCTTTAAGAGCATCCATTAGGAGTGTCTTCTGTGGTACTTTTACCACTACGAGAAGAAAAAATGAAAAAGGAAGTGTTAACTATTAATCCAACAGTGGTTTTAAAATATGTGCACAAATACTCTGACACTACTCCTCTTCAAGGGATGCAGTTTATAATTTTCCTTCCTTAGAGTAGGCTTTACCTACCAACTTAACCCTATTAGTCAGAGTACGTTGGAAAAGACAGGTGTCATGAGAAGCGGCCACAGCCTCCTGCTTGCTTTCTCATGGACTCCTGCTCTAGGAGAAGCTGACTGACACGGTGTAGGGACCCTAGGAGCCCACGTGGCAGTGAACTAAGATTTCATTGTAAAAACGGCCATGTGAGTGAGGCATCTTGGAACCAAATCTCTTTCCATTCATTAGTCCTTCAAATGACCACCAGAGCCATCTGCTGAGAGACAGTGAACCCATCCATCCAAGTTCCTAACTCATCCAAACTATGAACAAACAATGTTTACTCTTTAAAGTTGTTATATTTTAGAGTAATTTGTTACAGAGCAATAAAGAATTAAACCAAACACACCAATAGTATCAATATTTCCCCTTAAAATATGCTGAACACTACTGAGAAAAGCTTATTTCTTTGGTAACAAGACATAATAAAATCTCTTTAAGAAGTTAAAGAGAACTTTGTACATACAATGAATACAAAAGATAAAAACCAATCACCAGGGGATTTAATTATTTCTACCAGAATTCTGTGTACTAAGATTTAAAAGAGTATAGTTTAATCAGTAATAGGGTTTCTTTCCTTTCAAAATCTTAGTGACTCAGTTACTTCATAGACAGCAAATTATACCGATTCAAGATAGCTATGTTCTATGAAACTCCATGAACACTGAATGACCAAACACCGAACCACTGAACATGGGGATTTGGGACATGAAGGCTTCGTTAGATTCCCGGAAGGCTCAGGTGACAACATGATTTCCCAGTTAAGGACCTTATTTAATATATGTTGCTGACTGGTGAACACTGAACTTAGGGCCAACAGCACAGTAACTCGGGGGTCTACACAAAGCTTATCTAGCATGCGTATTTTTTCTGTAAAGTACGCTGCAGCCTTTCTGCAGTTAGTAACACAAGAAATACTTTAACATAGTGTTTAGAGACCATTTTAAATAGTAAAATCCTCAATAAAAAGCACAAAAATGCAAAAACCATGGCACTAAATAGATCATGAAAAGGATATCTGTCATAGTATGAGAGTGAATAAGGCCGAGCACTGCCTGGTTCTACCTCAGCTGAGAACACACACATCAGGCCATTCAAAACTTGTGCCTCCTCAAAAACATAAATGGAATCAGGTATGGTAGTGCACACCTATAATCCTAGCACTTGGGAGGCTGAAGCAGGATTGCCAGTTTGAGGCCTGCCTAGGTTATATAGTGAGTTCAAGGCCAGTCTGAACTACATAACGAAACCCTGTCTCAAAAAACAAAAAACAAACAAAACAACAACCAAACAAGCAGGCTACTGCACACACATCTGTCAATGACCATGATCCACCATGGGTATGGATTTGGGAGTTAAAAATAAGTTTTAGCTGTCAGCAAACAGACTCTAAAGTTTACACAATGAGGCACAAGGCCCTGACAAGTCAGTACAATAAATATTCAAAGAACGAAGTCAGAGGACAGATACTACCAAACTTCAAGAGTGATTATAAAGCTACAGTAACCGGGGCTGGGGTTATAGCTCAGTGGAATAAGTGCTTGCCTAGCAAGCGCAGGGTCCTGAGTTTGATCCCCAGTACCGCAAAAAAAAAAAAGCTACAGTAACCAAGATCATGTGCTAGTCAGGCATGGTGGCCCATGTCTGTTACCCAGCACTCTGAGGCTGAGGCAGGAGGATCACCACAAGTCTGAGGCCAGCCTGGGCTACAAAGTGAGTTTAAGGCCAGCCTGAACTGTATAGCAAAACCCTATCTCAATAGCCACAAAAAAGGTAGTGTATTAGGAAAAAAAGAAATCAATGGAACAGAACTGAGTACAGAAATAGACTCACATAAATATAGTCAACTAATTTTTGTTGGAAGCGCTGGGGACTGAACCCACTGCCTCATGTATGCTAGATACGCATTCTACCGAAGAGATATTTCTAGCCCTTGGTTCAGCCACTTTGGAAGACAGTTTTATGGTCTCTTACTAAATTAAACATACCAAACTGTCCCTCAGTTGGAAAATAAATAAATTATGATTCCTATAAGACGGGCATGGTGGTACATACCTATAACCCCAACATTCAAGAGGCTGAAGCAGGAGAAATATGCAAGTTTGAAGCCAGCCCAGGCTACATAGTGAGTTAAGGCCACCCTGAACTACGTAACAAGATCTTGTTTCAAAAGACAAAACAAGCCAGGCATAGTGGCACACACTTGTAATCCCAGCACTCAGGAGGCTGAGACAGGAGGATCACTGCGAGTTTAAGGCCAGCCTGGGCTAGAAAGTGAGACCCTGTCTCAAAGACAAACAAGCAAACAAGCAAAAATTAAATAAATAAAAACTTGAACATTTAAACATTAATTTAAAATTTTAAACAGGGTTAGGAATATAAAGCCAAGCATGAAATCTGAAGCCCCCCCACCCCAGTATCAGAGAAAGAAAGAAAAAGAAAAGAAAGAGATAAAAATAAGTTGTTAAAAACACTTGTGGTAGCCAGTGATACGGCTCAGTGGTTCAAGTACATGCCTGGCAAGCGCAAGGTCCTGAGTTCAATTCTGAATACAAAAAAAAAAAAAACCTGTGGCACACCTAGAGAATGGAATATTAAAAAGAAAATCTGCTAAAGTAAATTACCAGGGCTGGGAATATAGCTCAGTGGAATTGTACCTGCCTGGCCAGCACGAGGTCCTGAGTGTGATTCTCAGTACAGACGGAAAGAAAGAAGGAAGGAAGCAAACCTGAAACATCATGAGTAAAATGTGAGTGAATATTACTACGTGAAAGATGCCAATCAAAAATGGTTGTATAAATTGTATGACTGCAACTATATGACAGTCTGGAAAATACAGTTTTATGGAGACAGCAGTTGTGCCAGTGCGGCCTGAAGGATAAAGAAGTGGAGCACAGAGGACTTTCAAGGCAGAGAGATGACACACACGTCATTTTCACTCGTCTAAAACCATGTAACACACAGCGTCCACAGGGAACGTCAGTGTAAGCTGGCTGGAGTGATAACAACTGTCAGTTGAAACTGACACGTCCCACTCTAGGGGAGGAGCCTGTGCCTACACAAGGGACAAGGAGCACACAGAACTCTCTGTAACTGTGATTTTACTGTGCACCTAAAAATGATCTAAAAAATAAAATCTATTAAAATACACAAACAGGGGCCGGGGATATAGCTCAGTAGCAGAGCGCCTGCCTGGCAAGCATAGGTCATGAGTTCAATTCCAGGTACCAAAAAAAAAAAAAAAAAAAGTAAAATACACAAACAAAAACCACTTAAGAACATACAACAAATATTTTAAAAATGTATTCAAGGCCAGGTATGGTGATGCACGCCTGCAATCCCAGCACTCAGGAGGCTGAGGCAGGAGGATCGTTGTGAGTTCGAGACCAGCCTGGGCTACAAAGTGAGCTCAAGGCCAGCCTCAACTGCATAGTGAGACCCTGTCTCAAAAAGATAAAAAAAAGTATTCAAGAATATCTACTAAACAAATAAACTTCATTCAACAAGTAGGTAAATTCACAAATACAGAATTCACAAGTAATAAGGATTAACTGTACTAATTCTCTTTCTGAGTTAATTCTGGTATCAACATAGCAAACCCAATTATAATGTGACAGATTTCTAAACAATTATCAAAGTCTGTGTATTAAAGCAAAAGATAATGAGATGTGTTAAAAAGATTAATCAAAAAAAGATTAATAAAGCTTGAAGAGGGAGTATTTATTATGTGGTACAAACCTTTTATGAGATCAGATAAGTTATTCTGTTCCACATTTTTCTTTGCATAGTTGAAACACATATCATCCACTTCCGTTGCAAGGAAATACCAGCCGTTTAAGGTTGCTCCAAGTAAGGGATAGATGCAGGATGCCCCGGTACCTAGTACAATGCAAAACACATGCTGTACAACACAGGGAGAGAAGGGAACAATGACAAAAACACTATTCTCAGAATTCTTACAGCTTTAATAGCATCAATCACAAGCTGGTACATACTGTAGCTACTAAGTTCACTACTTTTTTCGTGTACATTAGTCTTACATCTTAACCAGCATCATACTTCCTGAAGGATAGAAATCTCGCAGTTCTCTTTTGTATTATTTTCTGTTTTGCAGGAGGCTTAAGGTTACTCAAGCGGGTTTGCAAACCCAGTGCTTTACATATGCTCAGCAAATGCTCTCCAACCCATTTTTTTTTTTTTTTTTTTTTTGTCTTTTTGAGACAGGGTCTTGCTAAGCAGTTCAAGCTGGTCTTGAGCTCACTCTGTAGCCCAGGCTGGTCTCGCACCCACAACGATGCTCCTGTCTCAGCCTCCCAAATGCTAGGATTACAGGCATGTGCCACCATGCCGGGCCCCAACCATCTTTTTGTATGTTTCCTATAAAATGAACTACAGGTAATTCGAGGTCAGGTTACACATAACTGATTAACTAAAAATGTTCAGAACTCAATTTAACTTACTTTATAAAAATCTTTTATTTTCTTGAAATGCTCAGGATTAAGTCTGAGATCTCAGACATCGATCTCAGACATCCTAGGTATGTACTCTACCACTCAGGTAAGTCCCCAGCCATTTTTTAGTATTTTGAGACAAAATAGGAGGAATATGCAAGTTTGAAGCCAGCCCAGGCTACATAGTAAGTTCAAGGCCACCCTGAACTATGTAAGGAGATCCTGTCTCAAAAGAAAAAAACAAGCCAGGCATAAAATATTTAAACATTAATTAAAAATTTTAAAAAGGGTTAGGAATATAAAGCCACTGAGCTGCCCAAACTGGCTGCAAATTTGTAATCTTCTTGCCTAAGCCTTCCAGAAAGGCTGGTGGCTGGCTACTGAACAACTTACTGCGCAGGTCTACCCGCCTCAGGATGAGGCACAGCTGTTCAAGTTTCTTTTTATTTTTTGGTACTGGGAATCGAACTGGGGACCTTGCGCTTGCCAGGCAGGCGCTTGTGCCGCTGAGCTCTATCCCAGCCCTGCTCAAGTTTCGTAGAAGTAATCAATGCTATTTGTTAAAATGTCACATAATATCTTAAAACAGATCAGCACAATAGGCAACAGGAAGATGGATCTTTTGCAGACAGGAAGGGGACCAGAGACGGAGGGCAGGGAGAGGATAAAAAGGATTGGAGATGTGCTGTGTGGGGGCACCAACTCCCCACAAGAGAGGTAATCATTATGAGCTGCAAACGTGTACTGAGAAAAAATTTTTAAAACTTTAAAAGTAAAATAAATCAGCATGTATCTCATGCTCCAAACGCAGAAAAAAATATATAGGGTATAAATTTTTTATGACACCAAATGGTTTAAATCCCCACATTAACCGCTTAAACCAAATGTATAAAAAAAGCAGAGAATTTTTCTTCTTAGATGTGGAGACAGGGAAAAATACTTGATTTGTATCCAAAACATCAGTCATCGGCTAGCCCCCTACATGATCAAGGGCAGTATTCAGAGGCAATGGCTCTGGCAATAAATCACTGTGACAACCACTTTTGGTTCGGAAGTTGTATGTAGAAGGCTAAGCAATGAATGGACTGTTCTCTCCTAACCACAAATCCTTTTACAACCACTGGCTAATCTTGGCCAATTAGAATCTACAAGGTACATCTGAGAAGAAAAGCCAGTGTTTTACTCAAAGGCCTACAGAACTTAGTGTAAACCAGCCACTCTAAGGCCTGATTTCCCCTGACCACATCCTGTTCCAGCTTAGTTCCTAGAGACCTGGCAGGACGATACACAGGCTGGAGGAAGCCCAGGCTCACCTTGCTGCTTCCTTCCCTCCTGAGATAATCCCAGCTGGCTAGGAGAGGCCAGCACGATGGCTGACGGCCACACCTAAGCTCTTGATTGCTGCCCGGCCCTGACATCAGGAAACCGGCCCTGATGCCGCTGGATAAAAGCCTCCTGGGGAATCTGTGAGGTGGGAGGGGAGGAGAATAAAGGGTGTTCAAACTCCTTCAGACGCCACAATTAGCCAGGCCTGCTGGCGCACCCCTTTAACTCCAGCACCTGGGAGGCTGAAGCAGAAAATGGTGTCAAGGCCAGCCGGGGCTACACGGTGAGTTTCAGGTCAGCCTGGATTATACAGCAAGACCGTCTCTCAAAAATAAAAATAATAATAATAAAAAAAGCAGCAGTCACACCCAAAGCCACAATTATTCAGTCCATCTAGCTGTTCTGGTGCGCCAGTCATTCAGAATTTAAGAATTTGAATAACACTTTCAGCTCTATAGGAAAAAAAAATCCAAACCAGACCCCAGGCCCTTGATTCTCACCCGACTGTTTCTCTTTGAAAACTTCATGTCAAAGAAAAAAGAAAAGCGTTTACCTCCAGAGTGAGAATAAATGCAGACAGAAGACCCCCCCACCCCCCACCAAAGTTTCTCAGTCCTCAGGACCAAAGAGCTTTCATCCCGACACTCGAATCCCCTGGAAACCGGTAACATTTTTAAGTGGGTAATGATCTTTATAATAATAAATAAAAATGGAAAGTACAGTCACACAATTAGAGCAAACTGATGGGGTCTCAGGGAAGAATTTATATGAAACTCTAATTAGAACGAATGTGATTTCAGCAAGCATTGCCCCTTGTGAAGAGCTAAAATCCATTAACCTCCTATATCCCCAAGTGCTATTTTAGAAGGTTTGGGGCATAATTTAAATCAAATTAACACCAAAAAAGCTGTCAAGCTTTTAAACTTTCTGGAACCCATCAGCCAGTCTTCTGCCATGAATATAAGAGGGTAAGAGCTTTAAGTAAACTCTGTTCTTGCAATGCTTAACTCATATGGAGTTATCCGGAATTTTGAATGTTGTTTTTTTACAGAATTTTTAATGTTGAAAAAGTTACGTATTGCAGGATTTGTTGAATATCACCCCACCTCCACCCCAGCTTTGGCCATAGTCAAGGGTGAGATCTGTGGCCTAAAGTGTCCAGGGGCCTCAACTCACCAGGCACTGCACGAGGACAGCCCCTGCAGCCACACGTGCAGCTGGCCTTAGACCCTGGCCCCATCTATCTTCCCCTGGACTCTGGGTCACCCTGAGACTGACACTACTAGAGGATCACACGGGCAGAAGAGCTTAACTGCCTCCATCTTTGAAATAAAACTGTCAATTTTTTTTACAAAAAGCATTACAATGGACCTTTGACTTATGAACTCCATCAGTTCACGAATACTGGTTGTAACTCAAGCTGTGAGGCCAGTAACTCAAGGGTCTACTGTATGTATTTATCCAGCAATATTCCACAAATCATTTGTCCTTGCAATTTTGTAGAAGACAATGACATTTATCAAATAATTAGATGGTTGTACGATTAAAAACTAAAATAAATGCAATGATGGAAGAAACAAGGTTTTCAGAGAGCTTATGGCTTATCTTAGGCTAGGATAGGGATAGCAAACCTTTTAGATCTTTTAATGATAACAAACAACTGGCTGTGGCACATGTGCCATAGGTTCGACACCACTAGCCTAGGAAGTCACAGAAGGCTCTTCTGAGGAAAGAAGAATTGAGTTAAATATAGTATGAAGAAAGAAAGGAGGAGGTGGGGAAGTTTCAGGCACAAGGAACAACACATTTAGTTCTTGTTTCTGAAGAATTAAAAGGTAAGTGCAGAAAGACAGGGAAAGAATCCTACTCTGACAAGGCTTAGAGAAGCCAAGAGAAGAGGGCAAATATCAAACAAAACTCTAATTGTCCAAGTCAAGGTTTGGGGTGCTTATCACAAAAGCGACAGGAAGTCAATGAAGCACCAAAGATGTGATCAGGTGTGGATTTATACCTGTCTTCTGAACGCAGTGTGTGGAACGGAATGGAGAGGCCACTGAGGGGTGACAGCACACCACTGTGACGACGTTCTGGAGACTAAGAGATGACGAGGACTTGGGCTGGGACGGCGGTAGCAGGACGGAAAGAAACAGGTAATTTAAGACATATTTAAGAAAGCTGGCTATGGTGAGTGCAGCCGTAGTTCCAGCTACTTGGAGAAGCCACGCTGGGCAGGCTGCTTAAACTCAGCAGTTTGAAGCCAGACTGGGCAACACAGAGTCCTCTGTCTCAGAAGCAAAGAACAAAAGAAAACCAAAGATCCAATAGCAACAACACCACTAAGAAATATTTAAGAGAAAAATCAACAAAAAGCTAAGCACAGCAGTGTTTAAGGACTGAAAGGAGGGGAGAAGAATGGGAAAAAAATAAGGGTGAAGATATACTCTGTACAGGTGCAAATTCTCTTTGATGAATGTGATCATTGTTGTCTTAAGTTACTTTTCTCTCCTCGCTGAGACAAAATACCTGACACCCAGAATCAGGGAAGAAAAGGTTTACTGCGCTCACAGGTTGTGGAGGTTTCAGTCCATACTCGCCCGGCTCTAAGGCAGAGTGGCACACGGCAGAGGGCAACAGTTCACAGCAGCAGAACAGCAAAAGCAGCAAGAGCAAAAAGGGAGGAGCAGCAGCTGGAGAGCAAGCCTCATTCCCTCTCTTACTTTGTATGCAAACTACCTACCCCAAGGTGGGTGTAGCACTCACACCCATAATCCCAGCATTGGACATGGATCAATCCTAAACTCTAGAAGCCCACCCCATGACCGCATGAGGCTTTGAGGGGACATCCAGCTAGAAACAATAATTATGTATGGCAAATAGTACTAATAAAAAAATAAAGCAAAGGAAAAAAAAATCAACAAAAAGCTAGGCACAGTGGTACATACCTATAATACTAGCTACTTGGGAAGCTGAAGCAGGAAGATCTCTGGAGCCCAAGAGTTCAAGGTCATTGCAAAGAAAAAAAAATGAATACAAATTAAGTGTTGAGCATTCTCAGAGAGAATGAGAGGTAAATATTAAGGATGACAAGGTAGATGTGGTAGACTCAATGAAACAAGAAACAAAGGAAGAAAAATCAGGATTAGGAAGAAAACATGAATTTGTTCTTGGGACAGGGCTGAGACTTTTTTATTATTTTAGAGACAGGGTCTCACTCTGTAGGTCAGGTTGGCCTTGTCCTCCTGCCTCAGCCTCTTGAGTGCTGGGATTACGGGTGTGTGCTACCGCGCCTGGCTAGACTGAGGCATTTTTTAGATAATCAAGTTTCTCATCTGTGTGAGCCTACAGGTCAAGGATAGTATTATGAGTTGCAGGAATATATAAATACTAGTCTTATTTGTATGGAGGTGAGAAATTGCCAGGGGAGAGTACTGAAAGAAACAGATTAAAGACTGAGGTTTAAAAAACAAGAATTATCAGGGCTGGGGATGCAGCTCAGCAGCATAAGCACCTGCCTGGCAAGTGCAACATCCTGAGTTCGAATCCCAGTATCAAAAAAAAGGATTATCAACATTTAATGGTTAGATATGAGAAGGTAAACCTCAAATTTAGAGAAGAGGGAGTAAAAACAAACAAGGAAAACATGAAGGCAAATAGGGACTAGTGCATGGAAGAGAAAGGAGGGTCAATTAATGCTGTTAGAAAGACCATGCAAGATTTTCCTGAAAATGCATGCACATGTCAAGTTTAAACATTTACTATAATCTAGAAATTGTGATTACTGTTAACTATCCTATATTTAGATGTAGCAATTCTTTTTTTTTTTTTTTTTTTTGCGGTACTGGGGATCGAATTCAGGACCCTGCACTTGCTAGGCAAGCGCTTATTCCACTGAGCTATATCCCCAGCCCCACTATCCTATATTTAGAAACAGAAACTCAGAGCTGTTACTTCAAGCCTTTCTACAGAAGACTAGTAAAGGACCCAAGATTAAAAGAAAAAAGTTAAAGTCCTGTCAAATGAAAAGATTTAGCCAGGATTGGTGACACAAGCCTGTAATCCCAGCACAGGGGAGGCTGAGCCAGGAGGATCACTGTGAGTTGGAGGCCAACCTTGGTTACAGAGTGAGCTCAAAGCCAGCCTGAATTGCAGAGCGAGACCCTGTGTCAAAAACACCAAAAAAAAAAATATTGGCTATAACAAATCATTAAGAGATTAAGACAGCCTCTATTCAAACCCTTGATTGCCTCCTTACTCTACAAAGCATGTCATGGCTTCATATCCTTTTGTACTTCTACTTGCCCTTTCAAATGAATAAAATAAATAGCTTTCTCTATTGTAAAAGTTCACAATTAAGAAAACATCTTACTTTAACTCAATGACTTTTTTTCTTTTAATCTTGGATTTGATACCCTCTGCAAATAATTATCTAGTAAGTTCTTCAAAGTATTCAGGACACATGATCTTTTTAACAAAAGAGTTTTTTTTTTTTTACCAAGAGAGGTTGTAGATGTCCGTAATCCCAGGAGGCTTAGGCAGAAGGATCCCCATGGGTTCAAGGCCAGCCTGGGCTACATAGCAAGTTCAAGATCGGCCTAAGCTACATAGTGAAACCCTGCCTCAAAAAAAAAAAAAAAACCCAAATAACTAAATAAATAATGTTTTTTTGAAAAGGTCATTTTTTAAAATAAAGAGTCACCACCTCAAAATCTCAGTATGAAGATCCCTGTACTGACATCAGATGACTCATAGTAAAGACAATGCTGAATAGACACAGACATCAACCTGGAGTAAGGAAAGCTAATTAGCAATGGCCTCATTTTCATTCTGCACATCTCTTACCCACTTGCTTCCTGTTTGGAGCAGACAGCCCCTGCTAAAAAGAAAACAATGGCAGAGAAGCCCTTGTGCTCACAGTAACAACAGTACTATTTCTGGCCAGCTTTCTCACAACAAACACCCAGTAGAGACGTTAATAAAGAATTTGACCTTGTAAAACCTATGACACTTACACTCAGTGCAAACAGAACTAAAAACTATATACCTATGTCAATTCCTCTTCGAAGTGGAGTTTTGTCAGCGTCCTGGTGACCAATCAGATCTTCCACCCAGTGAATGTAGTTGAGTCTCAAAGGAACTGTGGGAATTAGTCTCTCCAACGGAATATCAATAGAAAGTCCAAAGTCTTCCCTTAAGAGAGTACAAGTCAAAGCTCGGACTGCTTCAGGATCTTTAAAATTAACACTGAAGGGTGGAGAAAAAAAAAAAAAGTTAAAATGTACAAGTTCTATGGCAGCCAGGCAATACCAAATGTCCTAGAGCTCACAAACTAGTATTTATTATTTATTTAACTAAACATTAACAAGCATCTTCTAAAAATATTTTAGCCAGGTGTGGTGGCATATGCCTGTAATCCCAACACTGAGGAGGCTGAGGCAGAAAGATTGTTTCAAGTTCCAGACCAGCCTGGGCTACAAAGTGAGCTCAAGGCCAGCCTGAACTGCAGAGCAAGACCCTGTCTCAAAAGGTCCAAAAAAAAAATAATAATAAAAAAAGTTATATACACATATATATATTTTAGTACCTATAAATTTTTAAAAACATTGGGTTTTAATGTGGAAAATTAAGCATGCATTTATTCTTTTTTTTTTTTTGGTACCAAGAATCAAACTCATGACCTCAGGCTTGCCAGGCAAGTGCTTATGCCCCTGAGCTATATCCCTGACCCAAGCACGCATGTATTGTGAACATATCTGCCTTCCCTGTTATCCTGCCTGACCCCCATCCCCACCTTTACTCCTTCTTCTTGTTTAATAATATCTTCCAGGCTCCCAGGGGCCAGGCGTGGTGGCGCATGCTTCTAATCCCCACATTCAGGAGGCCAAGGGAGGAGGAGCACTGAGTTCGAGGACACAGTGAATTTAAGACCAGCCTAAATAATACCACAAAGCCCTGTCTCAGTAAACAAAAAAGCAACAAAATAAAATAAATCCTCCTTTCCAATTCTCATGTCATCTTTTTTAGCTTCCACATATTTACAAGGAACTGTGATACCTGTCTGAGTCTGGCTTATTTTGTTTAACGTGCTGTCTAGTTCATCCATTTTTATGCAAATAGCACAATTTCATACTTCTTTATCACTAAATAATTCCATTGTGTATATATACTATCCATTCATCTGTTAATGGACATCTAGGCTGGTTCCACTGTCTCAGCTATTGTGAACTGTGCTATATTAAACATGGGTATGCAAGCACCCCTACACTATGCTGACTGTAATTCCTGTGAGTATAGACTAAAGAGTGGTAGGGCGGAGGACACAGCTCAGCAGCATAAGCATCTGTCTGCCTGGCAAGTGCAAGGCCCTAAGTTCGATTCCCAGTACCAAAAGAAAAGTAGAGTGGTATGGCTTGATCAAATGGTAGCTGTAATTTGTTTCTGAGACACTTCCAGTGATTTCCATAGTGGCTCTACTAATTTATATTCCCACCAGCAATGCAGAAGGGTTCCTTTTTCCCCTGCACTCTTGCCAGCATTTTCTTTTCTCTATTCTTGATGATAACCATCCTGACTGGGATGGGATGGAATCTCAATGTAGTTTTGATCTGCATTTCCCCACTGGTTAAAAATGTTGAACATTTTCTCATACACTTATTAGCCATTGTATTTCTTTCAAAGAGTATTCATTTGTCCATTTATTAATTGGACTCTTTGATCTTTTTGGTGTTAATTTTTTTGAGTTCTTTATATATTTTAGATACTAATCCTGTCAAGAACAGCTGGGAAAGATTTTCTCCCATTCTGTAGGTTGTCTCTTCCTTCTCGTTAGTTGTCTCCCTTGCTGATCACACACTGTTTAATCTGATGTGGTCCCATCTACTGGTTTTTGCTAATACTGTAACTCCTGTGCAAATGGAGTCCTCGTCAGGGAGTCTGTGCCTTGGGCCTGTGGCTTCAAGTATCTCCCTATTTTTTCTATCAATTTCAAAGATTCAGTTGTTTTGTTTTCTTTTCTTTTTCACACAGAATCTCACTGTGTAGTTTAGGCTGGCCTCGAATTCACGACAATCCTCCCATACCAGGATAAAGTTTCAGGCCTTGTACCTAGGTCTTTGGTTCATTTTGAATTGGTTTTTATACAAGACAAGAGAAAGAGGTCTAGTTTTAATCTTCCAGTTTTCCCAGCATCATTTGTTAAAGAGGCTATCTTCTCTCCAACACTTGTTTTTGGCTCCTTTGTCAAGAATTAGAAGGCTGTTAGCTGAGTGGGCTTACTTTTGACTCCTTTAGCCTATCCCATTGGGCTGTATGTCTACTTTTACGCCAGTACCATGCTATTTTTGTTACTATGGCTTTGTACTGTAATTTGAAATTAGGCATTGTGATGCCTCCAGCCTTGCTCTTTTTGCTTAGGAGTTGCTTTGGGTATTTACTCTAGGTTTTCTACGTTTCCACATGAATTTTACAATTGTTTTTTTCTAGTTCTATGAAAGGATGTCATTGGAGTTTTAACAGAGATTACACTGTATCTGTGGACTGCTTCTGGCAATATGGCCATTATAACAATATTAACTCTACTGAACAAGGCAGGTCTTTCCATCTTCTAGTGTCTTCTTCAATTTCTCTCTTTAGTGTTCTGTAATTTTCGGTACCAGGAATCGAACTCAGGACCTTGCACTTACCAGACAGGCACTGTGACACTGAACTATATCCCTGGCTGTAATTTTCATTATTCAGATCTTTTATCTATTTGGTTAGGGTGACTCCTAGGGTTTAAAATGGAATTATTTTCCTGATTTTTTTCTCAACTAGTTCACTAGTGGTGTACAAAAAAAAAGTTTTTGCTTTTAACCAGATGTAGTGACGCGTGCCTATGAGGCTGGGATAGGAGGATAGCCACGTGTCTGCAGACAGCTGGGCTATAGAAATGAGCTCAAGGCCAGCCTGAACCATGCAGCGAGACCCTACCACCAAAAAGAAAAAAAAAACCAAACCATCCTTTAAATGTTCATTGTGGCTGGGCGTGGTGGTGCACACCTGTAATACCAGCACTGAGGAGGCTGAGGCAGGAGGATCGTTGCAAGTTCAAGACCAACCTGGGCTACAAAGTGAGCTCAAGGCCAGCCTGAACTGCACAGGGAGACCCTGTCTCAAAAAGACAAAAAAAAAAAAAAAAAAGATAAAGAATATAATTTTCTACCCAAAGCTGGGTGTGGTGGCACATACCTGCAATTCCATTTTTTGTTTAAAAAAGAAAATACTTTGCTTTCCATTCCTTTTTTTTTTTTTTTTTGTCTTTTTGAGACAGGACCTCACTATGCAGTTCAGGCTGGCCTTGAGCTCACTTTGCAGCCCAAGTTGGTCTCGAACTTGCAATGATCCTCCGGCCTCAGCTTCCTGAATGCTGGGATTATAGGTGTATGCCACCACGTCCAGCTTTTTCCCTTTCATCATAAAACGGGTATCTGGATTTTTGAGGGGTGGAGGTGGGGGTGGTCATGAATGATGCTACGAACACTCATACACGTCTTTATGTAGAAATATGTTTTCTCTTGGGTAGTCACCTAGGAATGGGTTGTATTGTTTATTTACCTTTAAAGATCTATTTTGATATTTAAATGATGCTAAGCTAAAAATCTTAAAAAAAGAAAATAAGACTTATTTATAAACAGGGTGATGAGAAGAGAGAACAGAAATTACGGGTGGAACTACAGAATGCAGAAAGGGCTTGAAGGAATATAATTTGCTTAGGACTTTGGGGGCACGTTACCCAGCCACTGAGCTAGGCACCTCACCTTCTCATCTGCCCCAGCTTCCTTTTGGTTTCCTTCTCAGTCATCAAACGACCAATCACTTGAACAGTTAGTCGAGAATGAAATGCCCATCTAGATGCACAAGTGCCAAGGCAGAAGGAGCAGCGCTACTGCTACTCAGCTACCATGGAAACCTCAGGCAGGTACCCGTGACCCAAGCTCCCTGCACGACCCACAGTAAAAAGTGTTCTAGCATCGGATCGGGAGACAGTCTAATATTGGCTCTGTGATTAGACAGCCATGGACTTAAGGAAATCAGTTCTTAGGTCTGTTTTTTCATCTCTAAAATTAAGGGAGTCAACATGAGGATCTTTCTAACTAGAGCAGTTGACTAAGGGGAATATTCAAAATAAAATTTTATAAAAGGGCCAGAAAGGTATCTCAGTGGAGCATTTGACTAGTATGTAACAGTCCCAAGTTCAACCACCAGTAACATGACCACCCCTCCCAAAAAAGCCGGACAGGATAACTGAACAAGAGCAAGTGCTTCTGTTACCACTTGGTCTGATGCCATGACAAAGTTTTTGTTGCTGCCTAATGGTAAGTATCTAGTAATGCTATGGAAAACACACTGAAAACCCAACCACCAGTGTTTGATAGATAAAACAACTGACTCTTTTCAGAAAGTCTTAAGAGTCAGGCCAGGCCAGGGGGAGCACACCTGTAGTCCCAGCGCTTCGGAGGCCAAGGGTTAGGACCACTGTGAGTCCGAGGCCAGCCTGGGCTACCCAGTAAGATCATGTTTCAAAAAGCAACACAGTCAGCACACCTCGTGCTCCAGATCTTGACTTCTAAATACCACTGCCCACCAGTCGGGATTCAGAGCTCCATGACCAATGAGCCAGTACTAGGTTGGAGCAGGAAAAGCACAGGATAAGCCCATCAAACTTTACCATATCAGAAAATAGGACATGCTCAAAAAAGATGGGGATGAGTCAGAAGTGCACTGGAGCTGGCTTAAAGGGACTCCCATTGGCCAAATCTGGGACAATGTGTCTGAAGAATGCTAACAGGGGATTACAGCCCACAGAATAAAGGAATATATGAGTCCATCCTTTTATAAATAGATAATTAAATTGGGGGGAAGCTTTACAGTAGCTTAATGACAATTAATAAATGTAGAAAGTTTGAAGGAGTTAGAAAATTACATTTGATGATCACTATGCTAATTGTTTCAAGTACAAATTATCAGCAGATGCTAAAAATAACGGGTAAAAGTTTGATGAGAAACAGGATTTCATAGCCTCAAAGTATTCTGCTACAAATTATCAATTATGAAGGAGAAAATAGAACTCAACAGTTACCACCTTAAGAAATGAAAAAGAATCACACAGACACCAGCCACCTCAGTCAAGTAGTTGACATAACTAATCATGAAAGAAATTTGTATTATAGTTTGAGAGAACAAAAAAGGACAATGAAAATGAGGAAATTAGACTAAAACGACTGCAAAATTGAACAAAGTTCAGAAATGAGACCGCGGTAATGGCTATACAATTCTGTCAACACACTAAAAACAACTGAATTGTACAATTTAAAAGATGAATCACAGTATGTGACTATATCTCAATAAACAAATGAAATGCTGGATGTAGTGGCATACACCATCATCCCAACACTTGGGAGGCTGAGGCAGGAGGATCAGCATGAGTTCAAGGCCAGCCTGGGCTACTGAGTGAGTTCAAGACCAGCCTGAACTACATGGGGGTATGAAAGTACTGGGGTGTGAGGATATGAGACACCCACTACCAAAAAATAAACAAGTGCAGATGAGGATGTGGCAGAATTGAAACTCTTGTACATAGCTGGTGGGAATGTAAAACGGGGTAGCTACTGTGGAGAGCAGTAGGACGTTTCCTGCTACTTACAACATGAAGGAACCTGGAGGACATTATGAAATAAGCTAGACGCAGGGGACACATTCTGCATGACCTCACTTGCACACAGACTCTAAAACAGTTCAATTTGCCAGGCACAGTGATATAAGCCTTGGGAAGCTAAGGCAGGAGAATCACTTGAGGCCAGGAGTTCACAGCCAGCCTGAGCAATAAGACTGCGCCTCATACATTTAAAAAAAATTTTTAAAGTTGAATTCACAGAAGTACAGTATAGAAAGGTGGTTACAGGCAAAAGGGGCGTAGGAAGATGTTGGTCAATAGGTACAAAGTTTCAGTTATAGGCCAGTAAATTCCAGGAATGTAATGTACAGCATAATAACACTGTATTGTGTATTTGATACCTGCTAGAGTAGATTTTATTTTTTTATCTTATTTTATTTTATTTTTTTGCGGTACTAGGGATTGAACTCAGGACCTTGTGCTTGCCAGGCAGGCACTTATTCCACTGAGCTAAATCCCCAGCCCTGCCAGAGTACATTTTAAAGCATTCTCACCATTAAAAAGAAAAAGGTAACTCTGTAGAGAGACATGATAATTAGCCGGGTGGTAATAATCAGATAACTATGTCCTATGAGTATATTCTGCCTATTGTAACATCACATTGTGTACCTTAAATAAACATAATTTCTATACTAAAAATGGGGGGAAAAAAGCTGGGCGTGGTGCTGCATGCCTGCAATCCCAGCACTTGGGAGGTTGAAGCAGGAGGATTGTTGCAAGCTGAAGGCCAGCCTGGGCTACAAAGTGAGTTTAAGGCCAGCCTGAACTGCACAGTGAGACCCCGTCTCAAAAAAAAAAAAAAACAAAAAACAAAACTGAGAAAAAAAGAACTGAAACAAATCTCAAAGAGAAGTATGCATACTTATGTCTGTCGAAACATTGTTCACAACAGCCATGAGGTGGAAGCAACTTAACGTCTGTCAGTGGATTTAAAAAGGGCAGTACACACATGCAGGGAATTGATTTAGCCTTCCAAAAGGACGAAGACCCTGTCATATGCTACAGCACAGACAAATCTTGAGGGTATTATGCTGAGTGAAAGAAGGCAGTCACAAAATGTAAAATAAACTGCATGATTCCAATTACACAAGACATCTAAAGTAGCCAAATTCTTTTCTTTTCTTTTTTTTTTTTTTTAATCTTTAATTATGGCACAGGGTCTTGCCAAGTCACTAAGTCTCCCAGCCTGGGCTTGAACTCAGCCTCGGCCTGCTGTTTACAGGTGTAAACCCACATGCCTAACTTAAAGGAGCCACCACCTTGAAAACAGAAGTTGCATGGTGGTTACTGGGGGAAAGAGGAGCAGCAAAGCGGGTCTTCAATTGGCAGTTTCAGTTTTTTAAGATGAAAAGGTCCGGGTCCTTCCGGGAAGATGACGACCGGGTAGGCAGCAGAGAGAGAACCTCCCAGAGGATTACCACCCAAACAATGAAATACAGCAATATGAAGACAGAAATGAGGACTTCCGGGAAGACGACCAGCCGAGAGAGCGAGTGCGGAGGGAAGAACGGCTTCAGCTCCTGAACCCGACAGAGAACGCGCTACTGGGACAAACTGCGCCAAACCGGGCAGCGCTCCGGGATCCCGCTCAGAACCCCACCCCCGCAGCCAGCGCTGCGCGAACTGGAGCAACAGCGACCGGCCGGCGGGATTTCTGAGTCGGGGAAA
>PVLD010026330.1:0-22326 GCA_004027595.1 Dinomys branickii | reverse complement strand
ATTCTTTCTCAGGCTCCATGCTCCCTTTGCCAGGAAGTAATAGTATCTACTCCCACATCATCTCAGTCGCTTCCTTCTGCTTGGCCAGTCACCTCTCCAGACACCTTTCCAGTGCCACAGTAACAGCAGCACAAATACTTAAGCTTCAGCTAGTTTCTCAAGTTCAGCATGTTGATTGAGTTTTCTAGAGCTCTCACAGCAAAGCAGCACAACCTAAGACATTTAAATGAGAAATTTTTATTATCACACTGTTCTGGAGGATAAAAGCCTGAGATCAATATGCCAGAAAGGGCCATGTGGAGAAGGATCTTTTCCTGGCCACTCTCCTAGTTCCTGGTAGTTCTTTGGTTTACGGCAGCATACTGCTTTTTACAGTTTCTCCTATGTGCATGTCTGTCACTAAGTCCAACCTTCCTCCTTTCCATAAGGATATCAGTCATTCTGGATTAAGGTCCACCTTAATTACCTCATGTTAATGTGATCATCTGCAAAGACGCTATATCAAAATTAGCTCTTATGCACAGGTATTAGAGTTTAGGCCTTCAACATTTTTGGAGGAATGCGACTCAACATGTAATCGCAAAGTACATATGTATACATGCTCAATGTGCACACACATCTTCCCTTTCTCTAATTTTCTCATTTTTTTCATTATTTGATAATCAAGAACAATTGCTGTGCTGGTTATAGTGGCCTATGCCACTGAGAGGCTGAAGCAGGAGGATCATAATTTGGAACCCAACCTTGGCAAATTAAGTGACTTTAGTGAGACAATGTCTCAAAATTTTTAAAAGGCTGAGAATGTGCCTCTCAGTATCAAGGACCTGGATCTGATCCCCAGCATTGAGAACAAATGAAAGAAGCAAGGAAAGAAGGAAGGAAGGGAGAGAGGGAACGCTGGAGGGAGGAAGAATTATTAAGGAGCTCAAGAGGATTTTTTTTTAAAAAAAGTGAAAATATTATGAGTGGCACAGCTGGAAAAATTCAAATAAGGTCTGTAGATTAGATAATAGCAATATTAACCTGGTTTTAATAATTATATTATGATAGCATTAGGAAAAACTGGGTGAAGGGCATATGTATGAGAAGTCTATAACATATTTGCCAATTTCCTGTAAGTCTAAAATTAGGCCAAAAAATAAAACTAGAGAAAAAGTAAGTCATGTGAACCCAAAAAAGCAATGTGATAGTTACCCAAGCTGGACTATTTCAGCTTTGGAGGAATAAGGTAGATTAGATACAAATTTTTTAGTAAAGAATGATCCTTTATATTCAGGATATTACTGTGTGAGGCTGTACAGATAGATCATATTAGTCAGCTTTCCTGTTGCTGGATGGAGTGGAAGGAAGAGAAGTTCAACTTTGTTCATGATTTCAGAGGTTATCAGTCCAAGATCAGCTGGTTCCAAGGCAGAAAAATCATTGTGGGAGGCTGTGGTACAGCAACGTGGCTTAGTTCATGGTAGCCAGGAAGCAGGGCAGGAAACAGTGCCAGAGAGGAAGGTGCCAAGCATACATCTCATTCCCATGCCTCCGTGATCCACCCAGAAACACCCAGAAGTGTGCTCCACCAGTCTCCTGGGCAGTCCAGTCTACCTGCCACGTAGACAGGCGATAGATAGACGATAGATGATAAATAGATGATATGCTTGTGAATTGAATTGGCCGCCAAAAGGCTCATTGTGTTGAAGGCTTAGTTGCTAACTGATCAACCTTTAGGAAGTGACTGTATCATCTGGAATGTAATATCATCAAGTAGACAAACCCACTGATAAGGTGTTAACCCACTGATACATGGGTTGTTGGGAGGTAGAGCCTACCTAGTAGGAGGAAGTAGGTCACCGCAGATATATCCTTGGGGCCTGTATTTTGTTCCCAGCTCCTATCCCCGACTTTCTGCTCTCTGTTTTCTGATTGCCATAAAGCAAGAAGGTTTGCTCCACCCCTCCATTCTGCCATGTACTCTCTGCTTTGCCACATACTTAAAAGCAATGGAGACAGCTGACCATGGATTGAAATCTCTCAAACCACGAGCCAAAATAAACCTGCCCTCCATGAAGTAATTCTCAAATATTTTGTCACAGTGATGAAAAGCTAACAAACACATACAGATAAAGCTTTATTAGAAAAAATGCTCATACGGCAATTTCCCCAGTGCAAATATTGATTTAAATGCAGCTATTTTAGCAGCAGTTTAGAGATAGATAGCAAATGAGCTTTGAACAAACTCCAGTTATATATATAGACATACATCTACAACCATCCACCCTTCCTTCACTGACCACCTCCACTCCTGAGAGTACTAGTTATGTTAAATTTGTAATTGATCAAGTAAGGTATGTACAGATATTATTAAATTGTATTTCTAGCTGTTCAAATACATAATTAATTTCTAGACAATAGTATAAAACCTATTTTCCAAGACTGTATTGTCACTGTGAATGAAACTGAGAGCTTGAGTGGCAATGAAAATGCCTTTGGTTCCCAAGCCTCTTAAAATAATTTTACTTGGCTGGGCATGGTAGCAGACACCTGTAATCTCAGTATTTGGGAGGAGAGGAGAAATTTTCAGATTATTAATTGTTAATATTCAGATTATTTATAAATACTCCTTTGTAGCTATTGTAGTTTTTCACTACTGTTACCACAAGCTCTTTCCTCTTTAGAGTCAGCCTGTTTGGATTCTTGCTCTAGCATAAATAATCAGTTCTAAGTAAGTCATTTCCTGTCTCTGGACCTCAGTTTTGGCATCTCTCCACTAACATCCCTTTTCCTCTCTCAAATGTTGGCTTTAACTAAATGTTTGTGGTACATATCAAGGACTTAGAAAATAATTGAAAGCATAGATTCTGTACTCATATAATCCTCATTTGATTCCCAAATAGTCAAATGTGTGACTCAGATACATCCCTTAACATCCAGGTTCACTTCATCAACTGTGAACTGTAGATGATAATGGTACCTTTCAGGGGACAGATGTGAAGATTAAGATAAAACACCTATGGAAAGCAGGGGCTTCCATAAGCTTCATATACACTTTAGCCATTGTTGTTACTAGGACCCAGTCTGTGAAAGAGTCAATACTGCCAAAGCAGATTTTTGGCAATTTTATCATCACCTGTGTCCTTTCAATAGTCATAAGGGTGTGTGACATGGGAAAATGGTTTCTCCTCAGGGAAGAAATACAACTATGGTATAAGAATACTAACACTAGATGGCTCTTTCAATGTATGTAGACCTATTCCCTGAGTGAATGGAAAACGCTCCCTGGATCTTTGCTACTCAAAGTTGCCATGCATCATCTGACAGCTTCATCTGAGACCTAGTGATTCTGAATCTACATTGTAACCAAATCCTCAGATGATTTACATGTACAATAGAGTTGTAGGCACTTCTGGTGCTGGGTTTGCTCAGGGTTCTTTGAGAAATACTGTATTAGTTAGAGTCCACTAGAAGAACTGATATATGTGACTATACAAAGGACTTCCTGGGTAAGCTTACCATGGCTGCCTGTGGAATTAGGGGTAGATCAATGTAAAGTGACCGCCTGTGCCCTGGAGGGTCAGATGATCCATTTTAAGAGTGAAAAGGCCTGAAGTTCACTATAGAGTCCCATGCAAGTCTATGTGAGAAAGGTGAAAGGTGTTCATTGTAAGGATGAAGAGTCTGAACTAGAAGCTGGAAGGAACTGAAGGCAAACATTGAAAGGCAATGGTGCAGACCAGAGCCCCTGCAAAGGAGAAAAGGGAAGACTTTCTTCTGCTTTGCCTTTTTGTTCCATTCTGGCTACAAGCCTATTGGTTGGTGACGGCCACATCCTGCGTGGGTCTTCCCTCTTCATTTGCAACCTACACGTGAGTAATTCACAGACACACCCAGAGCTTTACTAATCTGCTAGGTGGCTCTTACACAAGTCAAGTTGACGTGTCACAATTAATGATCACAGATTCAAATCAGTGTCAGTTTTCTAACGATTTTCTCTAACATTTCCCATAAATCTATTCATTCTAGTTTTCTTAGGTATTAAAGTACAGTTCATGGCCTCTGGTCTCTTGGCGCCAACTGCCACCCACTTCTTTCCAGATTACTATCAGCTTCCATTCATCCTGATTATAGAGTCTTCACAATTATACCTCTCTGCTATAACTGAAAATGATATCTAATAAATGAATGAACATTTGGCCCAGCAGTGTTTTCTGTAAACTTTGCAAACAATTCCATTGCCTCATCTAAACAACATGAAGTTCTGAAACTAATAAACATTTTTTTAAATCTTAATTTTTTTACCCTGAAAAATGTCTTTAATGTATTTTGAGGTATTACAATATAAAATCATACTTTATTAACATCTATATTGTTGACATAGGAATAAATACTTTGTGTTGAAACTCTCCAAAATAATCTTCCACAATCCAAATCACTTAAATATCTATTAAGTCCAAATACATTTCCACTTTTGAAATATGCCTTTGATTATACATCTCATGGTGATTTTCAGTGGATGTGTGCATAATAATCTAGCTGAATTGGAAGGTGAGATGTAATAGTTTAATATCTAAGCCACTCATACTCAAAGGAGCTTCCTAATAAAGATTTATTGTGCATATATTTATCAGGGTACAAATAATGGTATTTTTCCCTACCTTTTCAACCCCTGTCAAGTATATTCATTGTAAAAAGGGCAAGATATTGAAGAGATTATTTATGTTCACTTTAATAAAGTAGAATAAATAAAGACATAAAATCCATCCTATTTCACTGGCAACAGAATGTCATTCTGAGGTTACCCAAAATCTCAGTGACAATTTCAAGGACATTCAACTACAAAGATATGGAAATCTCATGCCTGTGAAATTGCTAAGAATATCATGAGCATTTCTCTACCTGTGTTTATGTATCTGCATTATAAACACACTGATCTCCCATGTAGAATTGGAAGAAAAAATATAATAAAAAACAAGATTTCTATGTTCCACACTCCAGTGTGAAATGGGTACACGGAAACATCAATGTCAAACCCACAGCTTGAAAAACAAAAGTCAATAAATGAATTTATAGAGCAAAATATATCCCTTCTCATCTGACTTATGAATACAGAGATGAATAATGAAGATGGGGATGCATGGAGAGAGTGAAGGACGAAACTTCCTCCCTATTCTCACAGAATCAATGAAGCCAAGCAGCAAGGAGCTGGGGGAGTAGCAGAGATAGCAGTGGATGCTAGATGCATTTTCTGAGTGGTTAATCCCTTCAAGGAGTAAATATATGCACCTGTAATCTTCATTTGCCCTCTTACTTCTTGGTTAAAGTAGACTCCACACACAAAGGGTGGAAAACCTACTTTACAAATTGACACGTTCAGAAAGAATAAAAAGAAAATGTAAGTATTCTGAAGGTCAGGTGGCACGTGTTTAAAGATATCTTACTCAGATGCTCATTAAGGTGTTCTAGTCCATCCACAGTAGCCATGCGGGTAGAAGGTACTTACTTCCGGGTTTGACACTAGCAAATGACGTTATTCCTCGCAGAGAAGTACTGGGAAGAATTTTTCCATTTTGTATAACCCTCCTTTTGTCTACCTAAACAAATTATTTTTCTGACTACATTATAAGAATCTCTATGTATTTTCCAATATATACATTCACTATGCCTGCATTTAGTACTTTGGCTACTCTCTCCCAATTGTCTAAATTTTCCAAAATATTTTAATAAGTAAAAATTCCTATAATGTTTTAACGCTATATTCACGTACATGAAAAATATATTTTTGAAAAGGGCATTTTGCCTCTTTTAACTAATGAGTTCAAAACATAGTGGTTCTAAACTCAAAATCCTATCAAAAACAAGCCCATGTGTTGTATCCACATTTCTAGCAATTCAGTTTGATCTAAGAAATACACCCTATGAATGTAGGAAACAGTATGAGGCAGAGACCAGCCAAGACTACCAAGCTTCTATAAAGGCAACAGGGCACAGAATTCACTGTGCCTGGGGCCAGGCACAGGGCAAGAAGGCCGTCCGTAGGGAGCAAAGAGAAGCAGGCTTTTGTTATAAGGCTTGAAAGAAGGCAAGGGACATTAAGCAGGAAAATCTTAGTAAACATCAGTGGCCAAAGTTCTCTGAATATCTTGTGCTTCAGTGGGCAAAGCCCTTGAGGCATTCACTGTAAATGCTTGCATGTCTTTTTTTTTTGCCATTTCAAAAGATTTTCCTTAATATCATAAAATATTTTCATAACCAAGTGAGCTAGCAAATACGCATGCATCAATGTGTCTTTTGACGAGAGTAACCTCTGTTCCCAAGCCCCACCAGGTAGACATGAGATCAGAAAAATGAATACAGCAGATGCAACAGATAGAAGAAAAAAATCAGTAAAAAGGACAGAATATAACTTTGTGCTTGGTTATTTTCCTACGTTGCAGTAAAACAAAAACATTTTCGTGCAAATAATTAACTTTTCCTCTTTTCCATTTAAGTCTGGTGGAGAAAAAGCTACTTTTTCTCTAATAAAGTATGCAGTGTTTTTTATTTTGTGGGCGTGTTTAGAAAATTCCATGCTCTGTCTTAGCACTTTTATGACACACAGTGCTGGTGCTGAGCTAACAATGCCTCTGCTGCTGCAGGTTGGGTATTAGGAAAGCCATGTCCAAATCTAGCCTTACAATGATATACTGTGTGCCATACATTCAGTCAACTGAACTCTGTAAGATATGTCCTTACTTTGAGGATGACCTTGACATCCTTCTCTGGTGATAGAAAAAGAAAATTTATCATCACGGAAAAGTGAGTGGGATTCTAAACTTTCAAGTTAAAAAACATAGGCCAAGAAAATTACAACAAGCTTAAAGGTGATTAATTATATAGCAAAATTAATAGCTGACAAATCTTCATTTGTTTTACCACTAGTTAATTCTAAATTGAGAATAATTGGGAATTCTGTAGCTTTAAGCAGAGCAAAAGAAGAGTATCTCAACACATATTCTCCCAGCAAGAAAAATCATTTTCTTAACCTTACAGAAGGAAATGGCAAGTATGGCAGGCCGGCAGAAAGGGTGGCCAAGTAGGAAGGCTTATGGCCCAAAGAAAAAGTTCAGGATGCTCAACCTATCTGAGTAGATAAAATTGGTTACTTTTCTTTTCTGTTTTCTTTTTTTGAGACAGGGTCTCACTATGCATTTCAGGCTTACCTTGAGCTCACTTTGTATCCCAGGCTGGTCTCGAACTCCGAACAATCCTGCTGCCTCAGCCTCCTGAGTGTTGGGATTACAAATGTATGCCACCATGCCCAGCAGTTTTCATCTTCTGAGGACAATTTAAGCGTATCATAAAATCTCAATTTTAGTGCATAGAACCCAAAGACTGGAGCAAAAATCTCCTTTCACTATAATAGAAAGTGACAGCAGAGTGACAAGAGGCAAAATTATCTGAGTCCCTCTGGACTCACCTCCCAGACAGACCCAGAAGGATGTTCTGGTGATGATCCTAATTCTGGTGTCTTCTCAGAAGGGCTACATTTCTCCCCCTCCCTTTCCCTATCCTTCTTTCTATTTCCCTCTCTCTCCTTCTCTCTTGTGGTACTTAGAATTGAACCCAGGGCTTTTACACTGAACTACAGTCTTAGCCCTTTTTACTTTTTGAGACAGAATCTCTCTAAGTTACCTAGGTTGGCCTCAAATTTGCAAACCTCCTGCCTCAGCCTCCTGAGCAGCTGAGATTAAAAACATACATCACCCTATGCGGTCTAAATGCTTTTTATCCAGGTATCTAACACTTTATTAAAAAAACATCTAGTGTCCCTTTATTAGTCCCATCATTGCTAATTCTCACTCTCTTGGCAAAATTAAATTGAGCTGCATTTCTCTTGAAGAAAGTCTCTAACTGAAGGTGATATAAGTAAAGAGAATAGTTGCCATAAAGAAAGAGTTTTTAGATCAAGAAACAGCTAAATCTTCTCCCACCACATGTTTTATATAAATAAGGCTTTATTTGGATATAGAAATGTGTTGTCTATGGCTGGCTTCATACCACAATGGTCGAGTTCAGTAACTGAATTATACAGATCGTATGGGGCTAGGCATGTAGCTCAGTGGTAAAGCCCTTTCCTATCATGTACAAGTTCCTGGGTCATCCTCAGGACTACAAGAAAGAACCAGAGACTTACGGACCACAAAACTATAAGTATTTACTACCTAGCCCTTTATAGAAAAAGTTTGTTAACCTTGCTCTAAGTCATAAAAGTGCCCAAAATGTCATATCACTGCTATCCCTTGCACTTTGGAAGTGACACAAGTGAGAAGCTAGAACCATTTCATAAAAGCAGACAAACAAGTGTGCATGGACACATGGAAAGGTACATACCATAATTTGCTGGGGAAATACTAACCAAAACCAAATGATATGCTATATCACATGTGTTAGAATAGACAAGATTAAGATTGGCTACATGGACTGTGGGACAGCAAGAAATCTTACACATTATTAGCAGGAAGGTAGAATGGTAAAACTTCTTTGAAAAAGAGTTCAGTATTTTTAAATAAGTCTATCCTTCTCTAAGACTCATAAATTCCATTTCTGAGTACTTACCCAAGAGAAATGAAGACAGGTGTGCACAAGACTTGTATATAAACGTCCATAGCAACTTTATTCATAGTAGGCAAAAATTGGAAACAACCTAAATGCCCATCAACTGATTGATTATATATGTGTGTGTGTGTGTGTGTGTGTGTGTGTGTGTGTGTGTGTGCGTGTGTGTGTATCTTGGAGATTAAAAGGAATAAACTACAGATACACACTGTGTGCAATTAGCAATTATCAAAAGCATAAAGCTGGAGCAAAGGAGCTAAAAAGGAACTAAAGTGAGACTTGAAAGAGAAATGTACAGAGGAGCTTGTGGGGGCAGAGATGGTGTAGTGATGGCTATGTACCCACATAAATCTGAGAAAACTGATCCAAATGTAAACTTAAGGTCAGCTCATTTTATTTTGTGTAAGTGATACCACAATGAGGTTGTTTTTTAATACTTGCTCTATAGCTTTTCATGAACCTGATTATGTATCTTAAATCCCCACTTACTTTCATTTTTCTATCCTTTTAACCTCATTTAACAGTTTAATATTATGCCCCATTTTCATATCTTCCCCTAACCCAATAACTACTCAGGATCATATTCTCTAAATGTATTGCTTTAACATTCCTGCTAAATAGGAAACTTTTAATGATTCAATAGCTCTTTAAAGTTCAAATACAACTACTCAAGCTTAAGTGTTTTTCTAATGCAAAATAGACCATGTCCCAAAGTAGTCATTCTATTTTTATTAATCCAGACTACCTAATTCCAATCTCTGGTTCCAATTCTGATTTTTTGGTACTGCACTCAAAAGGCCTAGCTTGACATAGCAGCAATACTTTTAATCTCAGTTACTCAGATGGCTGAGGCAGCAGATCACAAATTTGTTAGGCCCTGCATGAAATTAGAAAATTAAAATACAAAAGGCTGGGAGTGTAGCTCAACAGTAGAATGCTTGTCTAGAAGGTGTGAGATCAGGGGTCTAATTTCCAGTACCAAAAATACAGCTTAATTACTTCTCCATATGATAATCATTAAAATATTGAACCCTTACAATATTGATCAAGTCTCCTTTAGTCCTTATTGACTTCAAGCTGAATATCCTCTGTTATTTCTTCTAAAAAAAACAAGAGACAATAGACTAATGCTGAATTCTAGTTGAATTCATGATACCTTCACTGTGTTAAAGTTTGGGTCTGTAGACTTAATTTGTCATTGACGTTGTTATTGTTGTTGTTGTTGTTGTTTTGTGTTTTGAGACAGGGTCTTGCTGTGTAGTCTAAACTGGCTGTGAACTCACGGTGATCCTCCTGCCTCAGCCTCTTTAGTGCTGGGATTACAGGTGTGGGCCACCATATCCAGCTCCCACACTTAATTTTGAAGCCAGGTAAGAGTATTCTGCTAGTCAAGAGGGCAAAATTACAAGCATTGGGTAGATTTACTACAAGGAAAACTTTTTGTTTAATAAGAGAGTTTTTCCTAGCAATTAAAACAACCCCCAAATGTGATATTCAAGCAGAGATGAGGTTATTAGATAAAGGAAAGAGAATTCCATGTTGCAAAGAAATTCAAGTAGAACATCTTTAAAATATGCTCCAATCTTCTGATTCTATCAGATGCTGGTAAAAGACCTCTAAGTTTGTAAGGCAAGGAATTGGTTGGTTTGTAAAGAAAATAAAAATAAATAAAAAGTACAAAGAACAAATAAATATATAAAAAAGGTTCAACACTACTAGTTATTCAAGAGATGCAATTAAAGTAATACTAAGATTTCATCTCACCCCAGAACAAAGTGGTCATTATCAAGCAATCAACCAATAGCAAATGCTGGCAGTGCTGTGGGAAAAAATGAACTCTTCTTCACTGTTGGTGGGAGTGTAGACTAGTACTACCACTATTGAAATCAGTGTGGAGATTCCTTAGAAAACTAGCATTAGAGGTTCCGTTTGTCTCAGCAATCTCTCTTCCGAGTATGTTTCTAAAAGTATTAAAAGCGTCATACCACAGAGATGTCTGCACACCCATGTTTATAGCAGCAGTGATTGTAATAGCTAAATCTTGCAAACAGACCGGTATCTGTCAATAGATGAATGGATAAAGATGATATAAGAAAGAATAACTTGAGGCATTTCCAAGTAAATGGGTACATCATGAGCCCACACTCTTAAGTGAAATAAATCATACACACACATTTAAATATTGCTTAGTTTCTCTCTCATGAGAAATCAAAAGTGTAAATAAGGACCAATATGTATTATTGTCAAATAGGAAGAAAATGTTCAAATGGGAAGGGGAACTGGGGTGGCAGAGGGAAAGGAAAACAAAATGAAAAAAGAAAGAAAAATGGAAGCAAGGCTTTTGTAAATAAGGAGGAAATGAGGGATTGAAGAGAAATGAGGGGAATGAGCAAAAAAGAAGAATCAAGATATATCATGTACACATGCAAATTCCCTATGATGAATGTGATCATTGTGTACATCTAAATGGTACCAATAAAATTAATTAATTTTAAACAAAGAAAAATCAGAAGAAATCAGAATGTGATTGGCTGGTAACCTGAATGTAGAAGAGTAATTAACAGGGGAGAATATGGGAGAGGGAAAAGAAGGTTGGATCTAACCAAGGCAACCTATATGCATGTATAGAAATATTACACTGAACCCTACCAGTGAGTGCAATTAATATGTGTTCATCAAAAATAAAAAGTAAAATAAAATAAATGATAAAATGAGAACATAGTTAACTGGGACTCTGTAGTCTGATGTTGAGTCCTTGAATGAGCTTAAACAATTATGACAGGTGAGTGGGAATATAGAATAGATATCACACTAAACAGAGAAAAAAATTCTCACATTTTCTCACAGTTCCTCAGCTTCTAATTTTTCACAGTTTTTTCTTAAGGCCATTAGAAGCTATACTCTGTGCTTTGTTTTGTTCTAGTAGTTAAGCAATGCCCAAAGTACCACAAAAATAGCCAAAGCTGCTTTGGCTAAAATATCACTAACAGACCCACAATAAATAGTATGTCCTGGAAGAGGAACAAAAGGGAAGCTATTAAAAATAGCTCTTGGTCGTACACTAAGTAATTCCAAAAACAGGACTAAAAGAATGCAATCAATACATTTTCACAGTTTAAAATTGTTACACATTAGGGATTCAGAATCCCAATTTGCTTTCTGATTTCTTCCCTCCCTCATTTAAAGAAGCTTCTCCCAGGATTTTACCAGTTTTTGAGCTTTTAGAATTCAGCCCTTGCTTGCAACTGATAGGATCTTTCTCTTTTCTTCAAAGGAAAAATGCATTAAAGACTTCATTCTTTATATCTTTCCAAACAACATGAGCTCAGCAAACAGATTTACTTTTAAAAGTAACTTATCAACATTGACAGCATTCTCTTAAGAACAGCTGCTGCCTCGTAGACTACAGTGTGAACATTATACCCCCAAATTTAGAAACAATTCTACTTAGAAGAAATATTGCACATTTAGCACCACTTTAATTACCAAAGACATTTGCATGAAAGCCCAATTTCTGTTTAGCAACTTCACCTTATTATTTTTTCTAGACTTTTAAATTTAAGCCCTGAAAAGTGTCATTCTGTAATGATGAGTTAAGCAGGCAAAGCCAAAGCCATCTCTTCTTTGCGTACCTCAGCTTAACAGCTCATTTCTGACTTTTAGAACTGCTCTTTCCTTTCTCTGACCAGTCGTTGACTGTCAAAACTAGTTCTTTTGCAAGCCTAATTGTAAAGTGCAAGGTCATATAAGTCTTGGCTCTGACAGTAGAAAATGAATTTCTAGAGAAAGGTACTACTCTTCATTCTTTTAATGTTTGAGATGCTACGGAAAATTTGCATAATATGTGTTTTGCAAATGCCGTAAAATTCCATGCCACACTTTTACAACTCACATTAGTCTTAAAGATGTATAATTATGTATCATCCTCTGTGAGTGGGGGTAGGTTAGTGAGGGAAACAGAAAAGCAAAACAAAAGAAAATATTGAGCAATAAAGACTAAATTTTCTCACTGTTCTTTCAGAGTAATTGTTTATGATACAGAATGGCTTCTGTAAACTGTTTGCCTCCTCCAGACATCTCAAAATACACTGCTGAACTTGTAGAGTTCACTGTTCAGCTAAGTTACTATTCACAGCTTTCTTTCAAGGCCTTACAAAGTTTTATCAGTTTCTATATGAATGCACTGCGTGTACACACAAGAAGAGAATTGCAGAAGTACTGTTGGTAACTTTTCATCTTATCACAAAATATTTTAGGAATTGAATATTAATCTAAGACAAATAGAAATAACTAAGTACATGAATTAAAGTAAACATGAAGAGTTTTTAGTTAGTAAAGTAGCAAATATACCCCGTCTAAAGAGGACAGGATAGCTGTTTCAGGGCTAGGCTTAAATAGGTAAATACAAGGGCTCTAAAGGAAAGGTAGGTGAAGACAACAAAGAGAGGCCTGGTATATGCAAACCACCTATTCTTTGATTAACATAAAGTCAACACTAAGTAGCAGTGAAATGAATAGGACTTTCCATCTAAGACTTAGTTCACTTTCATTATCATTTATGAAGATCAGAATTAGTTCCACTATTAAAAAATCAAGTAGGTTGGCATAGCTTATGCAAAAACAACTGCATGAAAAATGCATTAAAAATTCTCAGCATGGCATCACAAATGGTTTTCTTTTTCCTTTCTTGCTTATCTTCCAAAACTTATGAAATGAATATTCAATTATTCAAGATAGGCTAGATTATGCTCCCTTAACAATTAACCCCCCAAATCTCTGTAATTCAACATTGTCACATTTCCTAGGAAGAAGTAATTCACATGGCAACACTTCCTGTCAAAAGAATCAGGAAAATAAAACCCTACCATGTATCCAGAGAGCAGAGAATCAGAAATATTTTTTATAAAGCTTTGACATCTGCCCAAACCATTTTCTACCCATTAGTTATATTTTGGCAAATATTCATTTCACATGTTTATAAAATATATGTATTTTATGAAGTTGAGGCAGTATTCTACACACTATTTTATAACTTAATTTTTTCCTTAGTGCTTAATAAACATTTTATTGTAATACACTTTAAATCCAATAAATGTCACATATATTGTAACAGTCCTCTAGTATTGGACATTTAGTCCTATTTTTGCTGAAAACAACAATAAAAGAATGATGACTTGGAAGACCTAAAAAATGCATGTAAGAGAGAAGTAACTGGAACGTGGGGCTAAAGTCTCTAGTAGGAAGTCAGGAGAAAGCAAGCTAGTCCTGAGAAAAAGAAATAGTTACATTACTGTTTTTAAAAGAGACTTATATGGTAGACCTCATAAATATAGATTCAGAATATGGTAACAGGAAATAAACTTGAAGGGATTTCCCACAGAACACAACAACATTAACAAAAGGAAGTATGACTAGTTAGAATTTCGGTTAATGATGAGCCACACTGGTAATATATTACATCCAAAATTGAAGGTGGGCAGTTTATACAGAATATAGCTGAGTCATAACTTAATATCTGTTCAGATATAATTACACATATCACATCAGTAGAACAAATAATCCAAATAATACAGTGCTTTGTCTTTCAAGGGAAATGAGGACCCTCAATTCATAGGGCATATCCTTTGAGTTATTTTTACAATAGCAGTGGCATATTCGACCTGGTACTTTCATATAATACTCTCAATCAAGTACTTACTGAATTCGGTGCTTCCCTAGTACTATAGGAAATACAGTGATAGACATGCCCATGATGTATTTGTGAAAGCAAAATTAGCCTGTGTCAGCTGAAAAACAATTATGATCACTATGGAACTGATTCATAAAAGTCAGCAAAATTGAACAAAGGAAGAGTTGCTCAAGAGTTACAGTATTTGGAAGACTTATTGGGTGGGGACAGGAATATAGTTCAGTGACACAATGACTGATGGGCAAATGTGAGACCCTGAGTTCAATTCCTGGTACCAAAAAAGAAAAATAAGATTTATGGAAGAAGGTAGGATTTAAGCACAAATTTGAATATTGAGCAAGCAGGGAGTTAAAAGGTATATAGTTAAATTGGGAAGAAGAGAAAATTGACATTAAGGAATCATTACAGAAATCACTGAAAAATGCCAAGGTGGAGAATGCTGGGAAACATAATTGAAAAGTTAGGATGGTCTTAAAAGACGGAGGTCGTGGAAAAACAGGAATTCCTTTTGGGAATCCCTACAAGAGGTGCTCTAGAAAAGGAGAACAACACAGTGAAAGTGATGTTTTAATTACATTATTCTGATGGTTGTAAGACGATTAATTAAAGTCATAGTCTCTCCTCTAAAGCAATCTTCATGCAGACAAATAAGTGCACATACGCAATACATATAAACATATGCAGACAAATTTTGTCTTGCATTCTTCAGTTTGCCATAAGATGTTATACATCAAATAATAGTCAACATAATAAAATAAACACAATATAATAGTGATGTCTGTATATTCCATATATCTATTTCTGCCACTATATATTGCATTTCAAAGGTGGAAACCATGTCTTTTCCATCTTTATATATCCAGTCCTACTACATAAACAGCAAGCTTTAAATATATGATTAAAGAAACTAGAATACTGAAGAGACTGCCATATGGAGGATTACATAGTTAGGGCTTCATGATAACATAACAAGTGATGAAAACAGGATCTGATTTAGAAAACGAATGAAAATATTCACTCTCTTCCTCCATGTGCCAGATATCACACATTTGACCCTCCAGTTCTATGTTCTGTTCTGCCTTTTTCTGCCCTGCTGTGTCCCTCTAAGAACTACGTTGATATATCAACAGAATTCTCTTCCAGTTGAGTTTAGCCAATTGGGAACTCTGAGGAATTTGGAACAGAGAAAAAGAGAAAGATCAGGGCAGTTATATTTTAAAACTCGAAGGTCAGTGGGGCCTGCCCATATTACTTGATCAAAGGTCACAGCAATTCCCAGGCTTATCAGAATTTTTTTTTAGTTTTCTTGAGACAGGATCTCACTATGTAGTCCAGACTGGTCTTGAACACTCTACATAGTATAGCCTGGCCTCAGATTTGTGGCAATCTTTGTGCCTCAACCTCCCAAGTGTTGGAATTATAACTATGTGCTGCTACACCTGCACAGGCTTACCAGATTTACAAGACTGTTTATTCTCATAGTTGAATCATATCTTCTACTCATCCTTTTATACCTTCAGAGGGAAGAAACTCAATTGTTTCTAGATTTATGTCACTACAGTTTTCCTCAGGTTCCACTACACCAAAATAGACTTTTATAAATAGCGCCCTTCCAAGTAAATGCTCTTCTAGTTAGCTTCCTTTGAATTTGTTATTTGTTTGCTATTGGATACTGTTACTAGGGCCCTAGGGTTCTGTACACTCCTTCAAAGGATCCTTTCTAGGTTCTTGTCCTGGACAAAGAACTGGTTTAGACAAGTACAAAAGGTAGTGAGGTTTTACATTTATTAAAGGTAGGAAAAGAAACGTTCTGTAGAGCGAGTGCAGACCAACTGAGAGCAGAAAAAAGCACTCTCTGAAGGCTGTGAGTGGGTCACTGACAAGACTGTGAGCACAGTGAGCACAGTAGCCGTCATCTTTTATATCCCCCATTTTTCAGGTTGGTGCCAGGTCTATGCTATCCAATCAAAAATCTGCTTGATCTTGGACCAGAATTGAAGATAGCATTCTGTGATTGCTGCCAGGTGGAGGACTTGGTCACATGTGTCCTGGATCTTCATCACTGACAGGTTACACCCACTTTCCCAGTGGCTTCACCATGCCCTAATCTCCTGCCTCAATATTGTACTTGACTATTTCACGTTATTTTTTCTAGTATCAGAAAGGGCAAGAAACATGGTGAGGGGAGGCATTTATATGATTATGCTTTTTAGAAGTTTGTCCGATTTCACACTGAGAATTAGAAGCATTGTTGAATGGAATGATCACTTCCTGTAACATTCTGCACAGATAGGAAACTAAATTACAGTATATTGGTAAGAGATTCACAATAACTTTTTAAACTTTTAGCTAAATAGTGGGAAACATTTCCAAACTTTGATGGGAAATGAAATAATTTTCATTTATTACACTTTGAACTCATTAGGAACACGAAGTCATTGACCTTCCTACTTTCCCCAAATCCGTTAGCTTGCTTATGCTTTTCATCTTCTTCCTTAGTAACTATGGAATCCCTGATCAACCTTTCAAAACCTTTAGGCAAGTACTCTAAACTTATTGCCTATCTATTTTTTCATTATATCCATCTAGGTAAATCCCCAGTCTAGATGAAACCAATTATTTGCTTCCTCTAAATCTGTACCAGGTCAGAGAGGTGCTTCTGAAGGTCACACCATGGAGAAAACTACACTCCAAAAATATCACAATAGCAATGTCAGTGGGAAACTCCATACTCACCAGAAATCTTTTGATACTTCTCTGTCCAAACCCTACGTGTGGAAAAGCTTTTATAAATCTTTTCCACCCTCCTCAAAACTCTGAATGCCAACTTTCCTTCCACTTTGAAAGAAGACTTTGTCTGGTAATTCACATAAAATGCTGATGTTATGAACAAAATATGAACATTCTAAAACCTAAACAGAAAGGAGACAAGAAAAATCATAATTTCAAAAATGAGAACTGCAGCTTCAGGACACAAGCCCATTTTAATTTATTTTTACTCTTCCCCTGGGATACTATAACTCTGGACAACTCCCTTTTACCTGCAAATGTATTCAACCATTCTCTTTTTACTTGCACTGGTCCCCTTTCACCTGTAAATAGATCACCTTTCCACCTATAAATTAGGATTTCCCTTGTGAATGGACCACTGTGTCACTGTGGGTGAGCCATCCTCTCCCACCTCCCAAACTAAGACCACACATTTCCACAATAGACCACTTTTTCACCTATAAAATAGGCCACTGCCTAAGACATACAAGTGTTATTTAAAATGGGTGGGCCATCCTCCCCCACCCATCCGCTCAAAATTAAGACTATAGATGATCAAATTCCACAGATTTTAACTCCCAAAAACACATATAAATTACCAATTCCAAACTATAACATGTCTTATTTCTCTGAGCACCTACACTCCAGTCTTCAGTGTATCTTAAAATCTCTGCCTAATAAATCTTTCCTGTGTCTCCCAGACCCAGCCCAATGACAAACCTGCCACAATTATACACTGTGCTGTGGGCCTAGAATACATTATAAAGGGAGAGAGCATATAGTGATAGGAAGAAATAGCCTAGATTTAAGCATCAAAGAGCTGCAACATTTAGATGTGCAAAGACAAAAAGCAGTGACCAAGATGATAAGAAAAACAAGCTGGTAGAAGAAAGAGTTTAAGAAGTGTTTAATTCTAAGAAGTCAAGTTAAATGAGAATAGCAACATATCAGTTGCATTTAGCAATCTGTCCTTAAAGAATGTTCTCAAAGTGTCAAAGGATAAATTGGCTATTTTCTGTGCTGTCTCAACTATACTAAGTTATGAGATCAAAGCATCTTTTCAATGGCATTAGCACTTTTTAAAAATAATTTTTCTTTTCAATTTAAAATACCAGTAGCAAAATTGTAAAGAATAATCTTAAAATAATTGCTTAAGGTAATAGAAAAGATAGGATGCAAAATGCTGCTTAGAAAGCTAATCGTTCAATAACTTGAAATATTTGTTCATCAGTTCATGTATGAAAGTATGAATTTCATTACTAGCACACAGGGAGGTAGTCAATATCCAATGTATAAAATGTAGGTGGCCAAAAATCAAATGTTTAAAAATTGAGGTTTACCTATATCCTAGGCATAAAAATGAAAGTTACTGAAAAGTCCCCAAAGGGAAATGTAAAGAAAAAGAGAATTTAAAAAGTTTCAATTCTAACTTTAATGTAAAGTTAATTAACACATACTTTTGAAAATTCTTTTTCCTGTATCACTTTCATGATCATAGTAAAACATGCCTTTATTATATAAGGGTTAATAATATTTAATGTGTGAATATGGCATAAGATAGGCAAGAGATTAGGGCGCAGCAACCCAGCTGGACAGGTAGGTGTGACCTGTCAATCATGAAGTCTGAGGAGACAGGCACCCATGCCCTGCACCTGGTACCAATCAGAGAATGCTATGCCCAATTCTTCTCATGAGAACTCATGCATGTTTTTGATGGGGTGGCGTATATCTGACAAGTGAGAGATAAAAAGGTCGGCTGCCTTTGAGCTCTTGATTGCCATGCTCTCCCTTTCACAGTGGTCCACTCTCACCTGCAGCGTGTACTTCTTTTCCTTCTTTAATTGGCCCATACTCACTCTGCAGAGCATGTTTCTTTTCCTCCTTTTCCACATTCACTATGCCGAGCGCATATTTCCCTACCTTTAATAATGGTAAAACCTTGTTACCTTTTGTGCTTACCTTGAGCAATTCTTTGTTCACAACAGAAAAAACCTAGATAACACCTCTAAAAGGAATCTTCAGCACCCAAGTTCCTAATAACAATACCATTGTAATCTGGCACAGCCATTTTATAGTGTTTAGCTGTCCTTTTCCACCTATGGCACATAGACACAATACCACTGCAGGTACCAACACTTTCACAATTCAAATACAAATTTATAAATAAATATGTGACAATGATTCTCTCTTGGACCAAATTTCAATCAGGCCCCTGAGCCTACTGTTCAAGTAGACCTAATCTTTGGCTTCAGCCTCTGTCCTGATAGCATCTTGCTTTAGAAAATCTTGTGCTAGGTAAACTCAGAGAGAACACCAACCCTTCACATGTGATCCCTGTGGGCTGCTTGCAGAAAGAATTCTGCCAGGTCAGTTTAGCAAAGAATTATACTACCTCTTAGTAATATTCCATCTCCTGACACTGCCCCATTCCTGCCCCCTGGCTATAAAAATCCACATTTTTTTGTCTTATTCAGAAATGAACCCAGTTCCATACTGAAATCTCATTTCCTTTATTTCAATAGCTTCTGATTAGAATGTGCTTTTATGTCTCCATTGTTAGCTCTAATTTTTCCTTTAACATGCATAAAAGTCTAATTAATACTGAAGGATATATATTAGGGGAGATGAATATTTACAATGCACATAATTGTGCACTTAAGCTTATTTAAGGAAAAAAAGGAATTATTCACTTATGTTGGAAAAGTTGGCCAATGATCTAGAGAAAAATTCAATTGCATTTTCGTCTCCTACTCTATATAAAAATAAAATCCAGATCATTTAAACATTAAGAATAAAAATATAACCCATGGTAATTTTTAGTTGTAAAAATGAAATGTGGATATAAATGTAAATATAAAATAATAGTAACTTTTTACAACAAAATTAATTGAGTTCATGACATTGTATTGGAAAAGACCTACAAAGCATGTAAAAAATCCATAAATTACTTTTAAAATGATAAATCTATCTAATTTAATATTTAAAGTGTTTTTGAAGTCTAACAGCTACTATTATCATAGCTAATGGCCACTTACAATATGAAAAAGAAATATATGACAAATTAAAGGCAAATGTAAATACATGCATTTATGTATAGAGACAGAGAAAGAAAAATTATAAATCAGTTAGAAAAATACACTTTCATAGTACAAAAATTAAAACTAGCTAAAGATTTATATGATTCATAAGGTACATGGTCAAGAAAAATATAAAAATATGTTCAAAGGCTGTTTGTGCACGTCAGTATTAAGATGCATCCTTAGCATGTGAGAGGCCCTGGGATCAGTCCCTAGGACTGTTAGAAAAAGTCACTCACTTTCAATTGAATAAACACAATTTAAGTACGTTTGTTTGCCACTTTGCGAACTACAAACAAGTTTAATAATGTTCAGTGTTAACAGCTAGTTTTGGGGGAAATATTCTCATTCTCTAAGTGCATCTATTCTTGATAAATGGTAATTTTGTAATATTTATCCAAAGTCCTAAAATTTGCATATCCTTTGTGCCATTGAATCTTGATTACCAGCTTAATGGGATTAAGAGACTCCTGGCTAGGTGATTAGATTGTGGTGGATTAATCCACTGATTATTCGGCTAAGAATCATAGCTGAATGTGCTGGTTGGAAAGTGGGCCTAGGCAGAGGAAGTAGGTGACCAGCAGCGTGCCCTTGAAAAGCACACCTTTCCTCCTCCTCTTCCCCTGTGCTCTTCCCGCATCGCATGAGCTGAGCAGCTTTTCTCCAATATGCCCCTCTGCCACAAAGGTGTTGCCTTGGAGCGAGAAGATCAGGGAATGAAACCTCTGAAGCTGTGAGCCCAAAGAAACTTCTTCTCCTTGAAGCTTTGGGTATTAGGTATTTTGTCCCAGCAATAGGAAAGCTGACTAAGACACTCTTCCAGAAATATGTGCTTGAGAATGTACGCTAAGGAGATACTAATTGTGAAAGATGCATGAACAGGAATGACTGTCAAAGGCTGTCTACCATTGTTTAAGAACCAGTGGAAAGGGGGAGAATCGAACTGACAAGAGGCCCAAAATATTGGCACTGAAATTATATTGGAATATAACATTGTGATGAGAACAAGAAAATTCAAAGAGCATGTCTTCTATGACTTCATTCTTTTAAATGTGTCCATGATTATATGTATGTGTGCTTTCATGGGAAAATATAAGGAAACTGACAGCATAATTTTAACAAGGATTAGGTTGAAGATGTGTAAAAATGATTTTCACTTCTTCCTTCATTCCTTCCTTATTGAATGAATATTTTATGAAGTTTCATTTTATATAGTAAAGAATAAACCTTTTTTTCAGGAAAAATAAACTCTGTACTACCTTCCAAAATATTCATGAAGAAACTGCGTGAGATTATCTCAGTAGAAGATGACCCTAGCTTCTATTACCAGCTGTGCATTTGAGAAACACAGAGCTCTTATTGAACTTTATTAAAGGATTAATAAAGAAGTAATCTAAATTCACACTGTAGCCTTTGAAGTAAACTATACTAGCTACCTATTGCTATGCAAGAAATCACCCCAAAACTCAATGGCCACAAACAACATTAACTTCTCACCTCTTCTTGGTGTCAGAAATCCCAAAGCAGTTTAGCTGATTGGTTTGAGTTCTCAGACTCTTACGCCACTACAATCAAGGAATAAAACCAGGGGTGCTGTCATCTCAGCATTCACCCAGAGAAAAAGCCATTTCTGATCTCAGTAGCTACTACCAAAGCCTCAGAAGACTACCTTTCAAACTCATTCATGTGTGCCTCTCCCTAGGCCTTTCTCATGACATGAAATCTTGTTTTTCCTAAAGTTAGTGAGGAAAAAGAGAGTAAAAGCACCCATTCTCCAAAGTGACAATGCCATCACTTCTACTATATTGCATTCATTAGAAATGAGGCAGTCAACTCTGCTGATACTTAAAGGAGCACATACCAGGTGGGGGTCATCTTTGAGGACTACTGTAGAGACTGCATACCTACAGGAAGCAAAACAAAATAAAGACTAACTAAAAGAAAGCTTGTATGTAGAAATGTTAGAGTAGTTTTATATGTAATAAGCAAAAACTAGAAACAACCCAATATCAACAGGAGACTAGATGAACAAATTAGGATATATCCATGGAGTGGAATATGACTCATCAAAAATAACAATGTTTTAGGCAGTAGCTTCATGAATCTTATAGATATTATAGTGAATGAAGTAAGCTGGACTCAAAAGATCATACTGTGATACACTCGGGATCTGCAAATCTCTTTGCACATAAATATTACCTTAAAATG
>PVLD010026329.1:0-22330 GCA_004027595.1 Dinomys branickii | reverse complement strand
ACGGGGAGAAAGGAGCAGGAGAAAGAAAGGAAGGCTGCAGAAAAAGAACAGGAAGAGGAGAAGGAGGATGAAAACAGGGAGGAAAGGAAGAGAAATGGAAAGGACAATGAAGATAAGAAGATGAAGGAGAAAGGAAGAAAACAGAAGGAAGGAAGAGGAGGAGGACAATCCTGACTGGTACTTTATGTTCCAAGACTGATTGAGCCCTTAGTGTGATCAACTACTTCTGATTTGGATCGCATTTTTGTTAATTCTGTTTTTAGTTTGTTAATGCTATTCTTAGGTTTGTTAATGCTGTTTTCCCTTAACTTAGCTCTTGACCTTGCTGTCTGTTTGGTGCCTGTCATTGGCTGTGAGACGTGCAGCTTCGGGGTGCCCCTCATAGCCCTTGCTGTCCGATACCCGGCACAGTGAGTGAGGTCTCAGCGAGGTCTCAGAATCTTCCAGACAGGGCTTGGGTGTGATTTGACCTTCCAGTTTTCCAGCCATCTGTTGAATGCACAGTCATTACCTCCAGAATGCAGAGAAAGGCTATGAGAAATCCTGGTGGGCTCCTCGCTCATCCGGATGTCGAAGAAAATCCTGCTTCCATCAAAAAGTATCACAGTTTCTGGGGAGCTGTACCATTCTCCCCTCATCCGAGGGTTCAAGACTACTGTGTCTGCAGACCAGGTCACATGGTCCCCGGGTCCTTTCTGGCTTTCCTGCAGGAAGCAAGCTGTGGTGGGAGCCTTTTCCTCAGGTACCCCCGGGACCAGGCTGTGAACTCTCCAGGGACGGGCAGCTGGTTTTGCGCACATGTGTGTCCTTTGCCCCCTGGTCCCTGGTCCTGCCACTCCTACTACACAGTTAGGAATGAGTACTTTTGTTCTTCCCAGAGAAGGCCCATGCATGGGGCAGTCAGTCCTCTAGGAAGGCGGCCGCCTCAGCCACATGGTAGTGGGAGCTGATGGGAATGATTCCACTTCCTACCGCCTTGGGTGGGAGGGTCCTCAGTGATGTTGGCCACTGTCTGAATCACTTTCTTGTTCCTGTGACAAAATACCCGACATCTACGAGTCAGAGGAGGAGAGCTTCTCCGGGCTCACACTTCCGGTCCAAGCTCGGCGGCTCCGTGCAGGAGCGGCATGGTGCAGGGGCCTGGCTGAGGGAAGCTTCCCACCCCACGGCCGCCTGGAAGCGGAGAAAGAAGGCAGGTGCCTGGGAGGGAGCTTCCCCCTGCAGAATCACAACAACCCCATCGGCGACTCACCCTTCCCAGCCAGGCCTCCTCCCAGAAGTCCAGGGGTGATCTTACCAACGGACCAATCCCCTGAGGATTACCCTGCCCGAGGCCTGGCCACCTGGTTGTTTAGTTAATGAATTTGCATTCTTAAATTTGTATTGGTATAGTTTTAGAGGCACAGAGTTCTAAATGCAGTTAAAGAGTCAGGACATCTCCCACCTAATTCAGTGCTGGTTGGCACTTTGCCCGTTTGCTTTACCACTTGTTTGGTCTTGTTTTCACTCTTTCATTTTTACGTGTTTGCAGAGCTAATGGCTGTGTTTCCTGTGGGGAATCACCTACGATGTGACTATGCCGCCGGGACGGCCTTTGTGGGAATGCGGGGAGGCTGTGTATGCATTCCTGGCACCTGGGCAAGGGGTACAGCCAACCAGAGTCGTGAACAGGAAGGGCAAGGAGGGGCCGTTCAGGTCCTCAGGTTGAAGAATACAGTTTGGGCTTTTGGTGGAGGGTTGCTTCAGGGAGGTGATGTAACAAGCGCAGAAAGCACCAGTAGGAAACAGGCTTAGCAGTCACTGGGCACATGGACTTACCCTTGTCCGGGGGCCCAGATGTGAATCACTGACCACACTACCCAAGAGTTACATTTCTAGGAGCTGGATGAATGAAGGACCAAAACATATGTGAGAAAAGTCCAAAGGGCGTCACCCAGTGTGAGGAGTTCATGGAGGGGTGAACAACAAAGTTGCTGTACTTCAGAGTGAAGGAAGCACTGGCTAATGGTTACTGTTACTGATTTTCAATTCCACTTTTATTGGTCTGCCTTGTAGCTAGAAGAAAAGACCTCCCAAACTCTAGAAAATTCTGGCTTCTTCTATGCTCATTTTCCTTAGTAGTTTTGAGGGCTCCTATTCTGTACTGAATGGGATGGTGGAGTTCACCCTTCTGCTTGTTTCCACTGAGTACAGGACTGAGGGACTGGGGAGGGGGCGGGGGATGGGGCTCTTTTTGAAAAGTTCAGGCTCCCTGAACACCCTTTTCTTTCTTGTACACTTTTCTGCAACCAGGCCTAGAACCAACCTGACTCCTATTGCATTCTGTTCATGGCTCTTGGGTAAGTCAGGTCCCACTGCAGAGATGAGAGCTGGAGGAAGCTGGGATTGGATCAAGGGGAGACAGGCTCGCACCACCCAAACCCCGGAGCATCCCCTGGGGGCACAGAACAGGAGAACTTGGGTTGAGATGCTTTCTGCCACACTTCTCCTAGGGAGCATGAGGGAAGAGTAGACCTTTGGCATCACGCTCTGGGATCTGGTTCCAAGAACCCCTAGAACATTGTTCCTTACATCTGTTACTCCAGGGTATAAACGAAGACGTGTTTGTCCTCACCTTCCTGGTCTTCGCCCACTCTCCTTTCCCTCTTCCTGCTCAGCCCTCTGTACCCCAGACTGGATTCCTGGTTCCCCTTCCCAGGATGCATGAAGCTCGTCTCTGTCTCTCGCGCTCTCACTCTTACCAAGTCTCCTCAGCGTGGGCACCTTACTTCCCCTCTGTGTTCCCTCTGCAGGACTGTTGTCTCACCCGTGCTTCCTCTATTTTTAATCTTTCCTCAGGGCACATCGCAAAGGTTCCTCTTTTTATATGAACATAAATATCATGGATTTGTAATTATACTGTAGGCGCAGTGGTGCCTATTGATTCTTAGATCATTCTTCTTGCCTCTTGGGTAAACCTGGGCTACTATTAAAGTCATGGAAAGAAATTTGCTTGTCTACAGGTAACGTGCATCACAGGTAAACGTGAAGGGCAGAATTCAAAGGCTTTGGGAAAAGGTTCTAATATATATTAGTTTGTCACTTCAGAAATAAAATTAAAATGTACAGAAGATCCCTGAAATTATTTTTGTCTCCCTGCCCTGGACAGGCTAGTACCAGCACAGCCAGCTATTGGAAGGACATATGTCAAAGTTAAATTAAATTATAATCCCATGTAACGTAACTGCTATCTTCAGAGAATTTGGTTCAGTGCTGATCTCTTTATGACAGTGACATATTTTGCATTAAGAGGCATTTCCTTATTTTTTAAATGCATACTTATATTGTAATTTTATCAGAAGATAAGCATAGGTGTCAAAATTTTATGATGTTAGCACAATAACAACGATCATTTAAGAGTTTTGTAGCTTTGCTGATAACATCCGCTTTATAGCATAAAGCTCTGAATGGAAACTGTTGAATAAGAGTCAGTATAAACCTTGTCATTTGACTAACAGCTAACCAGAAGCCAGCTACTGAGTGACACGAATGCTCACATGAGCAAATCAGCTCAAATTAGTTTGTTCTTAAAGCTATAAAGGTTCTTAAATCTTCTTTTCTCTATAAATTTAATAAATTAAAATTAGCATTTTTCTATCTAGTGGGTACAAAGAAGAACATGTAAAAAACACATTGCTGAGGTGTAATGGAGTTTTACTCTTTAGATAAGCACTTACTGAAATAGTTCAGACTAAAAATATAATAGGTATTGGTAGTGAAATTATTAATCATTCATCTTTGATTTTAAAAATCTAATGGAAAAGTACAACTACATATATTTCTAGAAATTATTTTCAGATTCTCCTCAATTCTCTGACACTGCCTTTTGGGCAGGTAGAGTAGACATATTTTCCACAATTCCTTTCTTCTAAGGATGCAAACTATCCATGAAAGCCACGAATGAAATTAAAACAAACCTAAGGGGAGTTTGAGAGGTTGGCCGATAGGTATTTCAGGACCCAGGGGACAGCACAGAAGATCCCTGAATTTTTTTTTATCTCCCTGCTGTGGACAGGCTAGTACCAGCACAGACAAATAAGCTCTGTAACCAAAGCCTGTTGTTTTAGTCAAAGCACAAGAGGGAAACCTAGCAAGACACAAAACTTTTAGACAGAGCCAGTCCCATTCCAGCCAAGCAACCCTGAAAACTGGCAGAGTCATTGCCACCGGTGCCAGAAAGGCTCCAGGAGGAGGAAAGTTTGGGCTTTTGAGGGTTGCATTATGGTGTCCTCCATTTCTCTTGGAGGTTCCAGGAGAGACCTAGTGAAGGCAGAGGAGTGAAGTTCTAGGCAGGACAAAAGGCAGGAGCAAAGTCAATACATCGAACAGGGAGACATGAAAGGGCCTGTCTTAGCAGTTGCCATGATTATGGGCATCTTTCCAACGTGAACCAGTGGGTCGACAAGGGCTCCCAGAGCAACTGCGCTCATAGCTGAGGTGAACCCAGGACACCTCACAGGACACGAGGTGACAACATTCTGTAGCTGCCTATCAATATGTCAATCCTGAAATTAAATTTGTAAGACCATTGGAAATGGTGTAAAGTGTGGAATCAGTGCATATGCAGCGAAACCTAAATGGGAATTGTATGCTAAAAGTGACAAAATACTAGGGAACACTATCCAAGATTTCAAGAAATGGGGATTATTCCATGGTAAGAAATTTGAAACCCTTACACTGTAAAGATTTTTAAAAAGATATGTAGATTTAATACAAATCCTGTGCAAGAACCAGTAACATTTCTTGAAAGTAAAGACAGATTGTAATAAAATTTATATGGAAAGCCAAAGGAACTAGCTGCAATAGCTAAACATTTTGAAAAAGAAATTAGAATAGCCAAAACAATTTTGAGAAGAAAAATGAGTCAAATGTGAAGATTAGTCTCCTTAGTATGAAGATATCACATAGACACAGTAACGAAGACTGCGGTGTGTGGGAGAGGAGAGACACACAGATCAGAACCAGAAGGAACCCAGAAGGCCAAGGGAGGACGTTCACTTTGGGAACAAAGGTAGCGATAGACTGGGTACTTAAAGGCCAAAAGAAAAACAGTTCAACCTGTATCACGTATGAAACCATACAAAAAGTAGCATTTTAAAAATTACAATAGCAAAGTGACTGACTCAGTGCAGATCATAGACTTCAATATGAAGTGTAAAAGCAAAACATTATTTAGGGAAAAAGGTAAAAGTCCAAGGAGAGTCTGATGCTTCACAAGGAATTCATAAAAAAGGAAGTTGATAAAATCGATTTTAACAAAAGTAAAAGCTTTCTTCTGTACCAAAGATCAGGGTTAGAGAATTGAACATGAAAAGCTATAGACTGGAAATAAATATTTGCAAATCACATATCCAACAGAGCACCAGTAAAAGTCATCCCTTAAAAATCCTCTTAACAAGAGACAGAATGAAGCAGCCCAAAAGGAGGTTGACAGTAGACACCAGGCTGACCCCAGCCATCCTGTTGTGGCTGCTGCAGAGTCATTGACAGACCTAATTGGCATTATCAGAGGCCAAACAGCTGACAACATATTAATACTATGTTTGATTGTATAATAGCAGGTCTTCATAAGATTTCTCACAAACCTGCTAATGTCTCCTGTCCTTTGGTTCAAGGTCTCAGGGTTATCAATAGCGCAGTCACACCCATTCACCCTGTGGTGCTAAATCCCAACACCACGCTCTTCCATATTCCCCATCCATGACTCACTTTACTGTTTTAGGTCTCAGAGGTGCATTTTCAATCCCCTTGCACCCGAACTGCCATAATCTCTTTGCCTTTATGTGGACAGACCCAGACCCTCTCCAGTCCCTACAACTTACATGGACAGTACTGCCCCTGGGGTTCAGGGATATCCTTCACTTCTTTAGCCAAGCTCTAACTGCAGACCTAGAGGCCCTTAACCTCAGATCCAGTGCTTTACGCCCCTAGGTAGGTGACCTCCTCCTCCGTTCTCTCTCCCATACCCTGGAAACACAGCACACGGCCACTCTTAATTTTCTGACAAAATGAGGATACAGGGTCTCTCCTGCCAAAACCCGGAGAGCTTCACCAAAGGTCAAGTATGTGGGTCTTACTCTCACTCTCACCACTCACTCAGTCACTACTGACCGCAGGACCCTTCTCCAAGACCTACAAGCCACAACTACAAAACAACAGGTGCTCTTTCCTTGTTTCAGCAAACTTCTTTCATCTCTGGATTCCTAAATTCACCTCCCTGGCTCAACCTCTATAAGGCATCCCAGGGCCCCTTGTCAGAACGTCTGGACTCCTCTACACCCGCATAGTCCTCCTTTCACAAGCTACCAGGGGCTCTTTCAGGGGCCCCAGCTCTCGCTCCACCTGATCCGTCCCAACCTTTCATTCTATACTCTTCTTCTCAGCATCACAATGCTGTGGGGGTCCTAGGACATGAAAAAGGCCCTCATTTCAGGCAGTAGCATATCTCTCAGAACAGCTAGACAACACAGTACTTGGGTGGGCTCCCTGCCTCTAAGCCCTTGCTGCAGCAGCCACACTGACACAAAAGACCAAGAAGCTCACCTTAGGACAATCGATTACAGTACATTCACTCCAGCACCTTCGTGAACTACTCTGTCAAAAAACTCTCCCTGCCTCATGATGCCCTCTTGCCTACAACAAGTCCATCTAACACTCATACAAGACCCTTCTATTACTCTTGCTACTAGTGGGTCTCTCAACCTGGCCGCTTTGCTCCCCACCTCTGACGAGCTTCCTCAGCACAGCTGTGTTGAGATCTTGCAGGTGACCCTGCTCCCTGTCCTCACATCAACAGCACTCCTCTGCCTGTGGCCTCAGACCCATGGCTCCCGGAAGGCAGCACGACCAGCGCAGACACTCTAAAAAGGGCGGGATATGCTGCAGCCAGCGGGTTGGCAGTGACAGAAACAGGCCCACTGCCACTGGGGACACCCTCATGAAAGGCAGAGCTCATAGTCCTTACAGGAGCATTCACATTTGCCAAAGACAAAGCTCTAGACATTTACACAGCCTCCAGGCACACTGTCAGCATTCTCCACTCTCGTGAAGCCACTTGGCCAGAAAGGGGGTGCGCTAATGCCCAGGGCAGCCCTTAATCCCCAAACTTTAGAGGCAGCACAGCTCCCAAAACAGTGGCAGTCATTTGTGGAGCACTACCTAGGTGACTCTCCTTGAAAGAGGAGCAATTGCCTCTGTTTTGGCTGAGCCTGGCCCTATTTCCATGTATTGATATGGACTGAACTGGCTAGAGCCCTTTCCTTATCCCTTCAGCGGACTTTAAATAATGCATATTGGTCTATTCGAAGTGCTGATGGTAATCTTTGGAGATGGCAGGAGTGTTTCCCTGACCCCCTGTTGCTCCCTTGAGTAAGCTGGGGTGAGGCAGGATGTATGAGTCATTGCTCCACAACGTAGGATGGGATTGAGCCTTGGGATCGAGGCTATGATTTCTTGGGACTTCAAAGATTACTCATCAGAGCTGAAGCACTGACCCCAAAACATCAGATACTATCTCAATTGTGTTATACAGATTACTCTTTCTGCACATCCTTTCTCTGCATATAGTTGGGGTCATTTCAGGCCTCCTACCTAGCCCAGCTCATGACACTCAAGAATTTCCCATCACTCACACAGCCACTCATCCTCAAGCCACTCCTTTCTTCATGAATGAATAAAAACTGAATTCAGCCTTGGGTCCCAGCCTTTGTTCTAGATAGCCATCATCATGGCTGGACTTAGGACCCTTTGGCTCCCCGTAACTACAGATATGCCTTAATATCTTTATTCTCACCATGGGTTGCACTGGAAGCAGTAGATTGGAATTAACTTGCTAGAATTCCAATACATTTTCATGAGATTACAAATATAAACTTCCTGGGTTGTGAGGAGGACTGGGAAGGGATCGCTACAGTCATTCACTGCAGAGGGCTCCAAAATTCAACATATCCCATTGCTCAGAGGAATGTGTTTGCTGACGCAAGGGCCAAGCTAGCTGCTCAACAAGCATATACTTCCTACTTTCTTCCTGTCATTCCAAAGGCCATGCCCTCACCACAATACTCATCAGACCATTATATTTACACCAAAAACCCAACTATCACCAAAATGCTCAGGGCTAGATTTTTCAAGGGCCAAACTCCTCCTTCCAGACCAACAGGTACAAACCATCATCACTGACTTACACAACTGCTTCCATGTTGGTATTCGGGCTTTATATGAAACCCTAGCCCCCATCACCACACATCCCTCCTTCAAAGCTGTTACCCACCAGGTCATCCAGAATTGTCAACTATGTAGTAAGATTTCTGCTCAGGGACACTTACCATCACCCTATTTCCCAACTCACCAGCTTTGTGGACACTAGCAGGTGAAGACTGGCAGATTGACTTCACACACATGCCCTGCCACAAAAGCTTATAGATATCTCCTCACTTTTGTCTGTACTTTCTCTGGGTGGATACATGCCTTCCTCATTGCTTGGGAAACAGTAGATGTAGTTGCTCAGGTTCTCACACAGGAGATTGTTCCCGGATTTGAACTGCCTCAAACTGTTCAGTCAGACAATGGTCCAGCATTTACATCCTGAATCACTCAGCAGGTCACTTCGAATGTCAACGTTACTTGGCACCTACACATACCTTATCACCTGCAGTCCTCTGGGAAAGCAGAAAAGGCAAATGGGCTTCTAAAAACTCACCTCACAAAGCTCATCTTAGAGCTACACCTGCCTTGGCCTCAGCTCTTTCCTTTAGCTTTAACTGGACCCAGGGCACTTCCCAGGGCCCCAACTTTCCTGAGTCCATTTGAGCTCATGTATGATAGACCATTTCTGATTCACAACTTCCCCGTTCCTGATAACCTTCCCCGCACTGGGGACTATATTCCAGTTCTGTCCTTCCTCCAATACCTGCTACAACAACATGCTGACCTCTGTCTTCACAACCAGTGGATGACTCAAGCCTTCTGTAGCTCCTGGAGACTTAATAAACCTCAAATCTTCTAAGCCCACAGGATTACAGCCTAGAAGGTCTGGACCCCACTTGGTCATGCTCGCATTGCCCACAGCAGTCAAGGTCACTGGCCTCTCATCCTGGTTCCACATCACCCAGGCAAAAAGGTGCCGTAACAACCTGACTGCCTCAAACTCCACACCTTCAAGACTGGAGTGGTCATCAGAACTTTTATCTCTTACCTGCCTCAAGCATACTAGGAGCTCTAGTGTGTTGCCAAGATAACCAATGTGTTGCTACTCCCCTGGAATTTTAGTGCTCCTTGTCCTGCTGATCCTCGCATTCACAGTTGGACTCTTCACTGTCTGCCCAAAAGATTTTCAGGTCTCACATAGGGTAACTCATATTTCTCTACTTTACTATTACTGTTGGGCTCTGCACTCTCAACTGCCTGCCATACCAACACCCCGAATAGACATACTCCTCTGCCCTTGCCACAGCTGTTCTCAAATATGATACAGCTTCCAAGTTTCATATCCTGTCTCTCAATTCTCTCCATGCCAGCACCAGCCACAGCACCACAACTCACCCACATTATCACGTTCTTCTATCTGACCAAGGAGTAATAGGGCCACACAGCTTTATACCCTCAAACCCAAAGCCACATTCCATGTGCCTGATTGCCCATTGGTCCGCATCCAACTGACTTACAAGGTGGGAAAGACTTGGTGGGGGGTTTCTTCAAGAAATCCCAATTTTCCTTTCCTGTAGGGATATGTTGCTTCCTGTCTGGGTTGCGTCACCCTCCAGCCCTCCTCACCCTGCCAATGAAAATGTGTTTTTTATCGCAATAACAAAGGCTGCAAAACCATAGGTATAAATCCATATAGACACATCTTAAAAGACGTAGACCCACATATCTCAGCCTGGTTTGTGCATTGGGGTGATAGCACCAGATGGGTACCATTTTTAATTCCTAAAGTGTCACACTCTCAAGTCCTTTTGGGTAAGACCTGGGGCCTTTACTTTGGAAAAACAGATACCGTATGGGAAACACCTTATGGCAATTTTTTAGCTATAGAAACCCAACTAAATACCTTGCTTGCTATTATCGATGTCCCAGCTTACAAGGGTCCTACAACAAAAAATCACTCTGCCTATACCTCAGCTCCTTGCACATGCCTAAGATCGTCTCTCACATTCCTCTAACCTTACAAAATTCAGGCTCTGTCTTCCTTACTGGCAGGATCTCTACATGTTAGCCCCCCGCACACTGGAATCCCTCTCCAATGTCTTTCCCACACAACCCAGCCACTGTAGGCCCCTTATTGATCCATCACTTTCAGCAATAATCAGCCAATCTCACCTGCCTAATCTCCCAGGTCAAAAAGACCTCTCTACAGCTAGAAAACTTATCCCACTGTGCTCATTACATTACACAAATGCGAGACAAGTCTATGTGCCCCCCCCCAAGGGATGGTTTACAGGATATAAAAAGGGAGCCTTGGGGCAGGAGAAATACACATGGGCATTCATGCCAGTGAATTATACCACCAACTCTCCCTGGAACTACACCAAGGAATAGACGATATAACACTGCTATACACTCACTTCAAAACCAGGTTAGCAGCCTTGTAGCATTTACTCTACAAACCAGCTGTGCACTGGATGTATTGACAGCTGAACGAGGAGTATCTGCACTATACTGAGAGAGGACTGCCGTAACTTTGTAAATGAATCTGGGATTGTTATGGACAAGGTAAAAAGTCTTCAGTGTGAATGTCAGAAGCTAAAAAAGCAATATTCCTCCTCCACACAATGGTCATGGTGGAATGGCACATTTGGATGCTGGGCATGCTTCCTACTTCATCTTCTGGGTCTTGTAATTATGATAATGACTTGTTTGCTCATAGGACCCTGCTTTTTCAAAATTTTAAAAGTTTTATTCAATCCAGGGGATGAAATCACTGCCAGCAACATCATTCTAGCAGAAAGCCCAAACCAGCTTCTACATAGGTGATGCCTGTCGTCCCCACCCTTGTATCATGGCAATGCCCCTACTCAGCAGTAAGCAGCCTGAAAGAGTTGTCGCCCCATACAACCAAAAGATGGGAATGATGGGTTTTCTGCCTGAATAAAAATTCTGCTAAGTCATCATGGTGGCAAGCCAATATGGTGCGGGCCACTGGAGGCCATGTGCCAGGCCCTGCCTTTCTCCGCCCTGGTCAAATTACACCTTCTTACCTTCAATTTTACAACTTTGTGTTTCCTTTTGCCCACCCCCCTGCCCAGTCGCAGTCTGCCACGTCAGGTAGAACACTCCCTAAGCCCCTGCTTGGCCCTCTATAGCTTTTGTTCCCCTGGCCATGCCCTCAGAAGCTCCATGTTCCTTCTCTCTGAGGGGCCTTCTCTGTGCCAGCAGTAAAGCCATCTTTACTTTGTTTTGCTTTTATTTCCATCAAAAAACCTAACAGCCCCATTTATTTCCCCTCCTCCTCGCCAACTCCTCTTGTCAATAAGATCTGCAAGAATGAAAATGGGGAGAAATGATTTAGAGGAAGAGAGAAGGAGGAAGGAAAAGGAAGGGGTTCAAACAGGAAACCAAGCCACATTACGCACAAGAGCCCACTCCCCAGGGTGTTTGTGGACTGCATGTACTGTAAACACATACCAATGAAAAGAAGTAGGAACCATTAATACATGTAGCAGCCCACATGGGTCTCTAGACAATCGTGCTGAGTGAAAACAGACAGTCCCAGAAGGTTGTGTTCCACTTGTATAATATTTCTAAAATGGCATAATTACATGGAGGAGAGCAGCTCGAGGCTGCAGAAGCAGAGGGGGTGGAAGCAGCAGGAGGGGCATTTGCCACAGTAGAGAGAGTCTGGATTTTGACCCCATTAATGTCCAGGCATTGGCTGTGATACTGTGCTGTCCTTATGCAAGATGGTGTTGGGGTGAAACGTGAAGGTGGACAGGGTTTCCCCACAGTATTGCCAACATCTGCATATGAATTTATAATCATCTCAAAATAAAAAGCTTGATTAAAGATTCTCCCTGTCCAGTCCATATCTGCACAAGCCTGAGCTTCCTTTGCATGTTTTAACCCAAACACGATATGGCCAGTAGTGAGTGCTGAGGTCTGCAGGAGGGTCCAGATGACTTGTCTTAAACTAGGTATTAAAATTTTTGTAAAAATATAAAGCAACAACACTGTTCTGATTGAATGTGTACTTCAGTTTTGGTAAATATGTTTATTTTCTTTGAGCTATGTGTTTTATGTCAACATACAATGACTTTCTTACTATAAACTCAATAAATTGTAAATATTTTGAAGGTATTTTTATTTCTAGTAGAATAGATGATAGATGAAACCTAGGGGGTTAAAGGAATAAAAACATGAACTTTGAGAACTGTAAAATTAGACTCTTGTTAATAATCATGAAGCATGTTCAACCTACAATTCTTTTGGCTGTTCAGACATAAGTTAAAATATACTGAGTTTCTTAAAATGCAAAATATGATAAAATGATCAAAGATTTAAACACAGAAGCATCACTGAAGCACAGTTGCCCAACTATCTCTAAACAGAAACCATAGCAAGTCTTCCAAAGAGATCACGTTACGCTTATCTCATCTTCTGATTAATGAGTGCAGACTCTGTAAGCACTTACTTAATTCATGTCAGCCTTTCATAGCTGAAAGCCCTGAATAGCAACAGATTGCTCCAGAGGCAGTGGAGAAGCTGATGTTGCCCAGTGACAGATCTCTGTGATGAGGCCTTAAATATTGACATTTTAGTTATCTATAATGCAGGAAAGTGACATTTTATCCTCACCCTCACTGGTAGGAAGGTTGGGATTGCTCCACCCCTGGAAATGCATTTTCCTCCATTCCTCTGAGTTTTAAAAGTTTCTCCTGGACAATTATCTTATTCACATCATTCCCTCTTATCACAGGTACGTGAATTTGCAACAAGCATAGGAAGTTTGTGTCAGCACATCTTAGCAGGTGTTTTTAAAGTGAATTCTAGCTCTGCTCCAAAGTTGCCATGGAGAGAAATCTAGAGCCCAATTGAAGGTGACAGTGGGATTGTCTCCTGGCTGTGTGGACACAGCACTCCTGAGGCAAGGTCACTTTCCCCAGCCGATCCTGGGTGTGTGTCTTGTTGTGACACCTGGAACATGACCCTCGTCATCCCCACACCCTCCGGGCGGAGGCAGTCAGCACTCCGGTGATGGAGCTGTTGGCAGCCGTGAGAATGGGGCTGTTTCCAGCCCAGGACATGACCCTCCAGTGATGAAAGTGGCCACAGCCCAGACCATCCACTCCCAGAGTCAGACCAGTGGCTGGTGGGTAAATGTGGCCCTGCTCCCTAAGTCAGGATGCCAGGGAAGGGCTTTGCTGAAACTGCTGGCAGATCAGTTACTCCCAGAAACCCTCCACACTTTGTTGCAGGCAGAGCCCATCTCAGGCCCAACTTCCTTGGCCTACGGGAGCTGGGCAACCTCTGATAACTCACAGCACATTACATGGTCTCAGTGTACTCTCCACAGAGAGTTGACTCTGAGGAACTATGGCATTCGTGTTTTAGACTCTCCAGTGGAGAGATCTGCTGAAGCCCCCCTTAACCAAAGGATCAAAGGCGGTAGCATCAATACGGAGACAGAGGAGCCTCCTGGTGCCACTCACTGAGGCTGAGTCACCGGAACACAAAAGCAAACACACCCAGGCCTGCCCCATAGCTGCTTCCAGTAGGAACCAGTCTGCCTCTTCTTCCAGCTCTTCAACATGCCCAGGTTATGGGGGACAAGGAAAAACACAGGAACTGCTCCAGACAAAAGAGACCAGAGAGACTTAAACGGAGTCAGATAATCGGACCTTCATTGGGCTTGGACCATTATTTCCTATTTACTTATTTAAATTTTTCTATTTACCTTTTTTCTATTTACCTATTTATCCTGTTTTCCTATTTGCTTTTGAATTTAAATTTTACTTTAATATTAATCTGGAATATTTATTTCCAACTGTTTGTGATTGTTGCCCTTCATAATAGTGTTTACATTACATAACCACTGTACTGTCAGTGTCATGCTTAATTCAGTTCTTACCTTATTTGGTCATATCTTCTGTTCCAAAGTTTATTTCCTTAGTCTCTCTGACTTTTAGTATTGTCACTTTTCTAAATTATTTCTCCAGAAGTTGTCACAGCTTTTTTCCTCTCTTTATGGCTATTCTTTTGGCTGTTATGTCCTGAGTTTATGTCTCTAATTTCTGATGCCATTTTTCCCCAAATAATATTCACTGAATTTTAAGATCACAGCAATTCCCAAATTTCTGCATTTGGGTTTTAGTATGATCCATCTTATGCATTTAGTCTGTTGACTTTAACGTCATTCATTCAATCAGCAAATATTCATGATACTCAGTGAGCACCTATTTTTGCTGGCACCATGTTGTTTAGCCAGTGTGGTGGTAAACAGAACAGGCCATGTCTTCTGATTGTGTTTTGAAGATTACTCTCACTCCTGCGGTTTCCACTGAGTTGTGTGTTGGTGCTAGTTTACTTACCATTGGTTGCTCATATCTTTCAGTGTGAAAATTTATGATTTCCTTCTCTCTAAAAAGCTTTTAACAATCATTATTATTTTCCTTCCTTTTATGTGATATTCATACTTTATGCAGATTAGAACTTCTTGACTGTTAACTATTCTTATTAATGTATTGTATTAGGCAGGGTTTACTAGAGAAACAGATATAACACGAGATATACAAACGTACAACAAATTACCTATTTGGCTTACAGTGGTCAGCTACAGGGTTGGATGAGGAAGTGTGCAGAGGGCGTCCGCACACCGGAGATTGAAGAGCCCAGGCCTGGGACCTGGAGCTCACCGCAGTGTCCGTGCAAGTCCATATCAAGGGCTATTGGGTCTGTGACGAAATGCCGATGAATCTACGATGAAGGCCGGAGAGCCAGCACCAGAGTGCGGAAGAGTCCCAGGCGGAAGCCAGAGTCCGCACCGGAAGCCGGGAGACACCGAGCTGAAGGCGAAGACTGGAGCTTCTCCGACGAACCGGCCGCCGGTCCTTCCTCGGTTCCTTTTATACAGTTACCCGCTCTGGGGGGGCGGGTGGTCCTCTACACCCGCACCCTCTGCGTGCCTGCCTCTTGCACAGGTTAAGGATGAATACAAAGTAAGCCTCTTCGGAGTCACATAGTTAACCTTCTACACTTCCCAAATTAACACAATAAACAACATCCCGGAAGGGTAAGGGCGTGTCCTTTTTACCCCAAGATTTACAACTGCTGAGTCACTCAGCCAAACCTCTAGACTCCCCAAGTTGACACAACGTATCAACCATAACACTCCACTCCTTCTCAAATTGGCAATCATATGCATTTCCTTAAACCAGTTTCCAGATACAAATACATGCTTATAATTATGCCTAACATGCTATAACTATCCTACATACAAACATAAACACACTAATTCCCTCACCAAAATAGAAGGTAACTTTTCCTTGGGTGATGCTTACTCTTATCATTTCACAACTTGACCATTATAACACAGTTTAACAATCCCTAAGGACCAGTAGTAAGTCTGTCAACATTATATTATATTAGAACCATATTAGGGGAGAAATAGTAGAATTACAATCCTCTTTTCTGTAGCAGATCATGGGGTCATAGCTGGTATTTAGAACCACCTTCTTCCACAACCCATTCTATATTCTTGGCCTTCAGCAAGCACCTCAGCAGGTCTTGGTTCTTTCCCTGGTGGAGTGAACCATACCTTCGTTCCTGAAGGCTCTGGGCCATTTCTCATTGTGCCTATATTAGGTTGTTGTAGTTCCCCATTGACTTTAATAACAGGGCATGGTAATACTAAGAGGCGCCCTAAAGGGTCTCCTGCACTCCACGTATATTCTTTCTTTCCCTCGTTGTGGAGCAGTAGTCCAATTTCCCCCTGATAATCTGGGTCAATCACCCCTGACAACACTGACTCCCTTTTCAGCCTGTTCCCTCAGAGGCATGAGGAGACCAAAATGACAAAGGGGAAAACTTAGCTTCCAGTTCAGTGGTATCATTGTGCTTCCTGGTATGAGCTTTTCCCCATCTGGAACTAAGATGTCTAAGCCAGCAGAATATAAGCTTGTGGGGACAGGAAGCACTTTGCTAAAGGGGCACTAGGAGTAATGGTGAGTGGTACCATCCCTACTTCCACCCCCTGATTCCTGGACCCATGAATCCTGGCTATGGGAGACATGGTGCCATATAGCAGGCATTGATTCAAAGCATATACAGCCTTTTGAAGTACCTTACCCCAGCCCTGCAAGCTCTTGCCACCTAGCTGGCACCTTAACTGTTTCCTCAAAAGACCATTCCACCTTTCTATCAATCCAGCTGCTTCCAGGTGGTAAGGAACATGATAAGACCGGTGAATACCATGAGAATGAACCCATTGCTTTACTTCGTTGGCTACAAAATGTGTTCCTTGGTCAGAGGCGATGCTATGTGGAATTCCATGATGGTGCATAAGGCATTCTGTAAGTCCACGGATGGTAGTTTTGGCAGAAGCAGTACACGCAGCAAAGGCAAATCCATATCCCGAATATGTGTCTATGCCAGTGAGGACAAAACGCAGTCCTCTCCATGATGGAGGTGGTCCAATATAATCAACCTGCCACCAGGTCACAGGTTGATCACCCTGGGGAACGGTGCCATACCGGGGACTCAGTGTTGGCTTCCGCTGCTGACATATTGGGCATTCAGCAGTGGCTGTAGCCAGATCAGCCTTGGTGAGTGGGAGTTCATGCTTTTGAACCCACGCATAACCTCCATCCCTGCCACCATGGCCACTCTGTTCATGGGCTCATAGGGCAATGACAGGGATGGCTGAAGAGGAGGTTGGCTGCTCTCCACAGAACGGGTCATCTTATCCACTTGATTATTAAAGTATTCTTCTGCCAATGTCACCTTCTGGTGAGCATTTACATGGGAAACAAATATTTTTACATCCTCCGCCCACAAGGAGAGGTCAACCCACATACCTCTCCCCCAGATATCTTTGTCACCAATTTTCCAGTTATGTTCCTTCCACGTTCCTGACCATCCAGCCAGACCATTGGCTATGGCCCATGAATCAGTATATAGTCGCACATCTGGCCATTTCTCCTGCCAAGCAAAATGCACTACCAAGTGCACTACCCGAAGTTCTGCCCACTATGAAGATTTCCCTTCACCACTGTCCTTCAAGGATGTCCCAGAAAGGGGCTGCAATGCTGCCGCTGTCCACTTGCGGGTGGTGCCTGTACAGCGTGCAGAGCCATCTGTAAACCAGGCCCTAGTCTTGTCTTCCTCAGACAGCTGATCATGTGCTTCACCCCACATGTCCATAGGTGCATGCTGGGAAATGGAAGGCAATATAGCAGGCGTAGGGGCCATAGGCATCTGGGCAACTTCCTCATGTAATTTACTGGTACCCTCTGGACCTGCTCTGGCTCGATCATGAGTATACCATTTCCATTTAATGATATACTGTTGCTGTGCATGTCCAACCTTATGACTTGGTGGTTCACATAACATCCAGGCCATGATAGGCAACTCAGGTCTCATGGTGACCTGGTGTCCCTTGGTCAAGCGTTCAGTTTCCACTATGGCCCAGTAGCAGGCCAAGAGCTGTTTCTCAAAGGAGAGTAGTTATCTGCAGATGACAGTAGGGCCTTGCTCCAAAATCCTAAAAGGCCTCCACTGCAACTCACCTATGGAGGCCTGCCAGAGACTCCAAACAGCATCTCTTCATGCCACTGACACTTCAAGCACCATTGGAGCTGCTGGATCATATGGCCCCTGGGGCAGAGCAGCCTGCACAGCAGCCTGGACTTGGTGCAGAGCCTCTTCTTGGTCTGGGCCCCACTCAAAACTGGCACTTTCTGAATCACTCAGTAAATGGGCGGGAGTAAGACACCTCAATGAGGAAAGTGTTGCCTCCAAAACCCAGAAAGTCCCACTAGGTGCTGTGCCTCCTTTTTTGTTCTGGGGGAAGCCAGATGCAACAACTTATCTTTTACCTTAGAAGGAATGTCTCTACGTGCTCCACGCCACTGGACCCCTAGGAACTTCACTGAAGTAGAAGGCCCCTGAATTTTTTGGGGGTTTATTTCCCATCCTCTGGCTCTTAAATACTGTACTAATAAGTCCAGAGTAGCTGCTACTGCCTGCTCACTAGGCCAATTAGCATAACATGGTCAATATAATGGACCAGGGTGATATCTCGTGGGAGAGAAAAACGATCAAGATCCCTACTGTCTTGGTTACTGTTCTTTTGTTGCTGAGACAAAATACCCAACACCCACAATGAAGGAAGGAAAGGTTTATTTAGCTTACAGTTTGTGGAGGTTTCAGTCCATACTTGCTGGTTCTGAGGCAGAGTGGCACATGGCAAAGGACAAACTGTTCAGGGCAGCAGAGCACAGCAAAAACAACCTGAGCAAAAGGAGGAATGGCTGCCAGCAGCCTCTTTCTACCTCCCTTACATAGTAAAAAGGCTACCCCCATCCAGGGGGTGTGTAGCTCTCACACAATGTCCGTGCCCTCCTCTTTCACAGGCTCAGGATGTGTAGAAAGTAAGCACCCTGGCTTCCTCCTGAATCACTCAGCCAAACCTCCAGACTCCCCAAGTTGACACAATGTATCAACCATAACACCTACGCACTAAGTTGTGACACAGGGCTAGCGAGTTAAGACCGTGAAGGTATATGGCTGGCCTTGCCAGCTGCAGGCAAATTGTTTCTAATGGTCCTTATGGATAGGTATGGAGAAGAAGGCATTTGCCAAGTCGATAGCTGCTTACTAAGTACCAGGAGATGTGTTAATCAGCTCAAGCAAGGACACAACACCTGGTACTGCAGCTGCAATTGGAGTCACCACATGATTCAGTTTACCGTATTCTACCATCATTCTTCAAGACCCATCTGTCTTTTGTACAGGCCAAATGGGAGAATTAAAAGGAGATGTGGTGGGGACCACCACCCCTGCATCCTTCAAGTCCTTAATGGTGGCACTAATCTCTGGGATCCCTCCAGGAATGTGATATTGCCTTTGGTTTACTATCTTACCAGGCAAAGGCAACTCTAACGGCTTCTATTTGGCCTTCCCAATCATAATAGCCCTCACCCTACAGGTTAGAGAACCAACGTGAGGGTTCTGCCAAGTACTAAGCAAGTCTATCCCAATTATGCATTCCAGAATAGGGGAAATAACTACTGGGTGGATTCAAGGACCTATTAGACCCACTGTGAGTTGGACCTTTGCTAAAACTCCATTGATCACTTGACCTCCATAGGCCCCTACTCATACTGAAGGGCCACAGTGATGATTTGGATCCCCCAGATTCAGTGTTAGTTCAGAGCCAGTGTCCAATAGTGTTTGAAATGAGCATTTCCCTTTCCCCAGTGTACAGTCACTTGGGCAAAAGGCCTCAGGTCCTTCTGGGGAAGGATGGGAGAAAGACTGACTGTACAAGCTTCAAACGTTCAACTTTTGCAGTTTTCTCCTGATTCAGTCCAGTTTTCTCCCAATTCAGTCCTTAGTTTCCAACCTGATGCCCATCAACCCTCACAGTTTTATATTTAAACATTGTACAATTTTCTTGTTCTTGGATTCTTTCCTTTTTTATGATAGTCAGCTGTTGTCCATTATGGCAGATTTTTTAAAATTTTCTACAAAAAATTGTTATATAAGAAGTATCCAGTTTGGTTTCTTAAGGTGATACACTCCCCCAGAACTATGATCTCTTTCCTTGCATGTGATTTTTTATGTCTCTCTCGTCTTTTCTCAGTATGATTTGCTCTCATTTGTCCTTTTATACTGGAAGTTCAGATAACCTGGGACAGGGGAATGTGAGCGCAAGATATTAGGGGGCTTTCTCTTCGGTCTTACTCTTTCCTTTCTCAGTTGGGAGACACTTGGGAGATGGAGTTCCAGCCATAGCCGAGCCTCTGTGACAGCTGGTGTCCTGGACAGCTGATGCGTGCTCAGAATTAGCCTGGAAAGCACTAATTTCTAAGGCATGGTCACAGCACCTGTTATTCATGAGATAATATTTTAGCCTAATGTTGACTTTAAAGCTTTTAAGGTGTTAAAATAAATACAGTATACCAACCCCTCCTGCAGTGACAATATAATCACAAGCCATGATTTGATAGTAAAATGAGCACACCATTGAGAAGGCAGCCCAAATTTGGAGAGAACTCGAAAGATTTTTATTAAAGCTATAATTGAAATTACTAACACCTCTTAAATTGAGAATATTAAGGCATCACCTTGCCAGTAATACCCAATATCTGCCCCACCTGGGGCTGTTCTGCTTAAATAGCAGCTAATACCTACCACTTTCTTCTTTTGTGATAATGAGTAGTTTGTTCCTGAGGATTTATTTACAGTGAGTTCCATTAAGTCAAGACAATCTTCAAAAAGTTAAACTTGAGGAACTTGCTTTTTTCTGATTTTAAATTTTAAATTAAAAAGTCACAGAGCTAAGAGTTCAAAAACAACCCAAAATCTCTATGGCGAGCTGAGAATCAGTAGGCCACACAGTGGGATAAAACACGAAAGAACAAAGCTCCAAATACAGCTGATTTTGCTCCATAGGCAAATATTAACTCAAAGCAGATCAGTAATCTAAAAATAAAACTAATAAAAGTGTAAAAGCCTTAGAAGAAAACAATATTAACTCTTTTATGGTCACAGATTTAGCAACTGATTCTACAATAACTCTAAAATCTCGAGCAACATCAATACTGACACCACTAAAGGAAAGAGAGGGCTTGGGAGCACAGCTCGGAGGGAGAGTGAGTGCGTAGCACGTGCGAGGCCTTGAATTCAATTCTCAGGACTAGGAAAAGGGTGATAAATGAAACTCCATAAAAATTAGAAGCTGTCGGGTAGAAACTGGTATCACCAAGACAGTGAAAGTTTAATATAAAGAATTGAAATGATTTCTAAATTGTATACCTAGTGATCGCTTAATACAGATAATATATGAAGAAGTTTTAAATTTTACAAAAGATGAGCAATTCATTTTTTTAAATGGAAAAGGATTTGAAGAGACATTCCTTCAAAGATATCTGTAATGGCTTATGCCTGGATGTTACCACAAAGCCTTTTTTCAGAGGTGGCTGGATTGAGAGTGTGTGATGCTGGGGATGATTCACGGTGCAATGCTAGGGTCAGGGGCACTAGGATTCAGGGTGTGAGTGCTGCCCTCCCTAAGTCGCCTGGATAAGACACTAGGGATAGAAAGAGTGGTGGCTGCCCTTGTTTCTTTGCTGCCTTCTGCTGACATGAACTGCTCTACTCTGTGAGGCCACCCGCCTCAGAGCCAACCAGTTATGGACTGAAACCTCCACAACTGTGACCAAATAACCTTTCCTGTTTTAACTTTGAGTGTTGGATGTTTTGTATCAACAATAAGAAAAGTGATTAAGATAATATCCAACAGCCAAAAGACAGAAGGAAAGATACCCAGAATCCTTATTGATCAAGGAAGTGCAAATCGAAACGTGCACAATAGGGTGGCTATGCACAAAATATTATAAAATAGCAAATGTCAGGGAAGTGGGAGCTTTTATACATTGCTTTTCAGGATGCAAACTGGTGTAACCATTATGGAAGACTCTCGGGCAGTTCCTCAAGTGGAACATATAATTGCCATATAACTAAGGCTTCTTTCCTAGGCATATATTCAAGAGAAATGAAGACTTAGGTGCACACAGAAGTTATGTACAAATGTTTACAGAAGCATTAATAACTGCCAAAAGATGCATGTCTTGGATGTCCAGCAGATGACTGGCTTCCTCATTTATATGAAATATCCAGGATTGCCAAATGCTTAGAGATAGATAGCACACTAGAAATTTCCCGAGGCAGAAGGAGAGAAGACAGCTATGCAGAGTTCCTCTGAACTGACAGTGGGATGTTTCAGTGTGAGGAAAGATTGACACTGGAGAGATGTGGTTGAACATTTTGAATACAGTAATGTTGCTAAATTGCAGGCTTTAACATGATTAAGTGTACACTATGCAAATGCCATCTAAAAAGTGCTAAGTGATCTTGCAGAAAGGTACTACAAAGGAAAAATTGTGTCTTTTCTGTTCTCTAATACCTGTATTCATTGACATACAGAACAGCATTCATTTGCAGAAAGCAATTTTTTTTTTTATTTTAGAAACATAAAAGTACAAAAAACATATTGACAAACAGGCACCAATTATCATAGAAAATAGTACAATCACAACTAATCTATAGACAAGGTGATATGGTCTCAACAGTGGTT
>PVLD010026328.1:0-22333 GCA_004027595.1 Dinomys branickii | reverse complement strand
CTCTGCCTCCTCCTCCTCTAACTGCGCCATGGCGGCCCTCTGAGCCTTTCCTCCAGGAGAGGTCTGGTCTGCCCTTCCTGAGGGCTTCTGTTCTCATTTCAGACCCTTCCTGGGTCCAGGGGGTCCACTTCTCTCCTTCCTGTCTCTCCCATGTTGCTGTATCCCAGAGTCTGGGTGGCGACCCTCCGGGAGGATCTTTCTCTGCCGCTTACCCGGTTGCCATCTTCCCAGAAGTCTACTATGAATTTCTTTTCATGTTAAATGTGTTTTTTGTATATAGCAGACTGTTAGATGAGCCATTATTTCTAAATTTTTATTCTGATGCTGCTGATATTTCCGTACTTCACATTAAGACAGGCAACATTTTGTAAAATGACCAAGAAAGATTCTTGGTTCCAAGTCAGTGAGCATCCACAGGTCAGACTGTAATACCACGTGGAAAACCACCAAGGTGCACTGTTGAGAAACAAAGCCCCTTGCCTCAATCTTTCTCTGACCTCTCCGTCAACCCTGGGCTGGCTACGTTGAAACAAATGTTCTCTTAATTGGCCAAAAGAATGTGATTGAGTCTGGCTGAGACATGTCATTGCAGCATTCAGGTGTGAATTGCCAACCCAGCTGATGGCAGGAATGGGGCTCAGGCAAGAGCTTGTGAGATTCTAGGGCTAAAACATGAGATAACAGCTCAACTGAGACCATGGCACTCAAAAAGAATTATAGCTTCCTGGCAATAAAGGCAGCCTGGCATGCACCAAGCTATCTGTTGCATTGCTAACTGCAGGCCTCTGTGCCTGGTACAAAATTGCTGTTTCTTCTTATAGCCAATGCCTGCAAAGTTTCTCTTCCCTAGCACTCTGCTGTGACCCTCACCCACCTCTCTGACTGACACCAATAAAAGCCATGAGCTTTGGGACTCATAGCCTTTTGGTCCACAGAGAACAATGGTCATCCGAGAGCTCCTCAACTGCAGAACTTTCTCTTTATGTTCATTTTGCAACCATGTTCTGTATAGCTGAGGGTGGGGTAGACTGACATCTTCTGTGGGGATTTTGGTAATACCACACTGTGGTTGTATGCTGGAAACCAGAGTGCTGCCTAGAGAAGTTCTTTGTCTCAACCCCCAGGGAATCTCGAATTCTGTTAGAGGGTTTTGATCCTCCTGGAGCCCTAAAATCGTACCACCTGTCTCTTTTATTTATGCTGTTTGCTATCCACTCATTTAGGAGACTGGGGCTAGGCCAAGACCCTGATGGTTGTAACAAAGCAATATTTAAACACAGTATCACTATGGAAAATGTATTGAGAATTATGAATCCTATAAAACTGTAGCTTCATGGAGCAACACATATAGAGATCTAATTTCCTTTTGAAAGTCAAAGCATCGTTTCTAGAATTAAGAAATTTTTTTTTGAGTCAGTGTTTAGTCCTGCTGTCCAGGCTATCCTAGAACTTGTGCTCTTCCTGCCTCAGCCTTCTCAGCAGCTGGGATTATAGGTGTGTGGCATTGTGCTTGGTAAGAAACTTCATGTTATATTAAGATAATTATGGGTGATAAAACAATAGCTTAAATGCTAACCTATTCCTGGATCCCAAACTTCTACGGATAAGGCTTATTTTATTCATGTATTTTACTGCTAAGATTTTATAAAAACTTTAAAATTAGTGCAACATTGTTTTATGAATAACTGATAAGCTAAAGCTGCTTAAACATGGCCAGTGACAAAGAATGAAATCACTGCACAGAGGGATTTAATGCCTTCGCTCCTGCCTCACCCCTTCCTCCCTTCAGAGCAGCTCTCCCTGGCTTTCCACCCGGGGGACGTGCCTTCTGGCCACTTGGGACTTGAATATCTTTCATGTTGAGTAGTGGCTGTCATCTCTGGAGTGGGCTCTGCATGTCACAGACGCCTCATTACAGACAGCTCTTCTCTTAATTATTACTTGCAAGCCAGGTTTGTGGAACAGAAAGGGACACTTTGACAAAAACAATTAGAACTGTGTTAATGAAGTGAGACTAATTTAAGTCTTTACTCAGCAAAAGTGACCATCTAAATTTAAGAGGAAAAACAAACAAACAAAAGACCACCTCTCAGTTCAGATCTCTAAAGCCATACCTGAAGCTGTTCTTACCTGAAGGTGCTGCCCCGAGAGGCGCTAAGTGGATCCTCTGGCCAGTTGATCCCACTTCTTTTTTGAGAAAGGAAGGGATATATCCAGACTGATTGTAAGTAGTATAACTTCCAAGATTTCCTAGTGATGTATCATAAAGTTTCAGAGTCAGATGGTGAATATTTGTAAGTGCCATAGAATAACTTTGAGTACTAATTTTATTCTAAGGACTATTTTTTGAGAATCTATTATGTTCTAGGTTATACTATGCTTGTCCAGATGCCCCAACCGGTCCCTAGAACAACCCTCTCAGGTGCCCGTTATTATTACACACACTGTGGTTCTTGGAGGCTAAGTGGTCTGCCTATTTCCTGGATTACCAAGGGACTGAATTCAAGGCAGGGCTTGTGCAGTGCAGGCCTGTAACTATGCTATTTCTTCACACTAGGGTGTTTCCTGCCAGAAACCCCTGATCTTTGAAGCATTCTTTGTGCCTCTGTTTGTTCTTGAAACCTGTCACAAGTGGGCTTCCTCTCCCAGGGTTGTTGTAGGGACCAGCTGCCAAGCAAACAAAGCCACAGGCATACAACTGTGTCGGTGCTCAGCACCATCACCCCCACCGTCAGCGAGTGGTCGGCCTGGTGGCCAGAAGGGGAAACCCTAAGGCAGCGGCAGGAGCCCCGTCAGGAGGCCTCTGCCGGTCTGAGATGACTGAAGATGAGGCTCAGACCTGTGGTGGTTGCAGAGAGATGGAGGGCAGAGGGCCGGCTGGGGTGCTGTGCGAGGAAGGGCATGTGAAGCCGTCGCTTTGCAGCGTACGTGACTCAGAAGAGCAGAGGGGGAGGAGAGGTGGATTTAGGGAAAGACGCAGTGCCCTGAGGAGAATCGCACAGGGAGGATGAGGAGGCTGGTTTGGAGATGTCAGTTTCCAGGGTCTGGGGCCCAAGGTCTGGGCTTGGGGACTGTACAACGTGCGGAGATCTAGAAAAGACCCCCAGGGAAATCTACACAGAGGGAAGGAACAGGAGGAGAGCGGCGGAGAGAGGTGGGTGGAGGCTGAGCAGGCTGACAGGACGGAGCTCCAAGGGCTCACAGCATGAGAAAAGAAGGGCTGGCGAAGGTGGCAGAGAAAGCTAAGAGCCTGGTGCTGCCCGGGGTGGAGGCCGCTGGGAGTGTGCGGGGCGGGCCGAGGCCAGAAGTCGGGGAGCGGGGGGGACAAGACCGGAGCAGCGTGGCTGTGCGGTAAAGACAGATGGCTACAAGGGTTGGCAGGTCTCTGGTGGCCCAAAGAACTGGCCTCTGGGCAGCTGAAACTGCGGTGTCCTCCGTCCACACGTCTGGATACTGAGCTCTGTGGTCACATAGCAGCTCTGAGCAAGTGTTTGCTCTTGAAGCAATAAAGGCCAGAGAGCAGCATGAAGAACTTCCCAGGCTCCAAAGGATCTTACCCCGAGGTTCTTACCCAGCGGAATCCTACACAAATGCAACTGCTAAATGAACCTTTTTTTTTTTTAATAGCTCATACTCGTCCAGAATCAGCAACCCATCTCTTATTTCAGAAAGACTTTTGGGAAGGAAGCTCAAAGCCATGACTGCATCTCATAGCAGTGCCTACTGCATGATGAAAATCCAGGGCAGAACTGTATGGTATCTAAGTAAATGTTATTTTGTCCATTTTATAGATGGAAAAACTGGTAAATAACTCGTCCCAAATCGCAAAGCAGAGATGGGGCCAACACTACAAGCCATGCGCCGAGCAGGTGTGACATCTGCTGTCAGAAGGAGTGGCTGGGCGAAAGAACAAACAGAATCAGGTCTTCTTCAACCATGTTGGCATTGTTTGTTTTGTTTTGTTTTGTTTTTGTGTTTTTGAGACAGAGTCTCCCTTTGCAGTTCAGGCTGGCCTTGAGCTCATTTCATAGCCCAGGCTGGTCTAGAACTTGCAACAATCCTCCTGCCTCAGCCTCCCAAGTGCTAGGATTATAGGTGTGCAGCACCACGCCTGGCCTATCCTAGCATATTAATCCAAAACCCCATGAGCTTTAAATTTCTAGGCTAGAGCTGGTGGTTGGTATTGTGGAAACCAGGGACATTAATCCCCTAGGAAATGGACTGGCTCCATGAACCTGGCAAACATTTTCTTTTAAATGACTGTTGTTGCTTAAGAAATGAGTTTCAGAATTTAAAATATCTATCTATCTATCTATCTATCTATATATCTCAGGAATATTGCTCACAGAGTTAGAAAATACTCTTTTCAGTCTTTTCTACAGAATTATCTGTGTGACTTCTGTAGGTTGCCAACATGAATGCAAGAAGACAAGGGAAGCAGTGCTGCAGAAAGAGGCTTGTGAAGATGCAGAACGCTTCCCTCTGTCCCAGTCCTGATGTGACGGCTGGAAGCAGGTCACCTTGGCCCTGCACGAGGGGGTCAGGGACAAAAGTCGCAGGGAAAACTACACGGGCGTCAGAGAACAAGCTGTGCTCATTTGTTATCCGCAGAAATTACCTTGCAGGTCCTCTACTAGTTCAGGAAAACTTTCATTGCATGATAGTTTTTCAATTGGTTTTATTATGCTTTCTTCTAAAGAGAAGGCAGGTGGAAAAGAAGAATGAATAGTAAGGAGAATGTTACAGAAAAAGCAGAGAAAAATGAATTAGACGATTCACAAAAGGACCCTTAAGAGATGTTCCCATGTGTCGCGGCTTCCCGTGGCGCGGACTGTGTGTCCCCCAAAGCTGCAGTGCCGTCACCTGAACTTGTCTGTGTAGCTGCTTGGTTCTGCAGATACTGGTTTTAGATAACAGAGGAAAGAATGAGCAAAGGTCAGGGCTGCGCCTTAGCTCTATTACATGGGTGAATTAGGCCTTTTAAGAATGTGAGGCGTGGTAAATCGTGCAAGTGCGTTGCTCTCACATCAGGATGCCTCGCCAGGCTGCACCCTTGCTAGAACCAGAATCGTCACCGACAGACACCTAAAATCCCAAAATGGCACTGACCAGGGACACATATCTTTGTTGTTCTTCTTCAGATTCCACTTGCATGTGCCAACAAACCCCAATCCTCTCAAAATATGACTCACTGCCCGCCCCTGTTAAACCCACCCCAGTCTGACCTAATAAAGACCCGTTCCCCAGCACACCCCTCTGAGGGTCCCCACAATCTCCTGCAACCCTCCCGCACCAGGAATAAAGGTTTGCTTTTATCCACCTCTGTCTCATGCCCTACTGGTGCCACATCTAACAGTCAAACTTTAAAAATCCAATGTCACCTGTTTTTCAGTTTTTATTTTTTGTGGTGAATGGGGACTGAACCCAGGGCCTTCCCATTGAGATACATCTCCGGCCCATTTTTATTTTTTATTTTGAGACAGGCTCTCACTAAGTTGCTAAATTGCCCAGGCTGCCCTTGAACCTGCAGTCCTCCTGCCTTAGCCTCCCTGGGGTTATAGGTGTACACCACCACGCCCAGATACCACCCACATTTTTAAGAGATCATGTGTCTCTTCATACACTTTTAAGTTGATATCTAAAGTCTTCATCATAAGTTAACAGTTGCAAATGATGTTACTTCTGGAATACTGAAATTATAAATATTTAAAAGATTAAAACCATTATAGTTCTCCTTTAAATATAACCAATGGAATCTAAATAGCATGTGATTTTATGCCCACCAGTACTGATGTAAAAATATATCCATTGACATTTGGAAATTTCACATTAATTCTCTTCTCCTAAAATTATTTTTCTTTCTTTCTTTTCTCTTCCTTCCTTTCTTTCTCTTCCCTTCTTCCTTCTTTCTCTCTCTCTCTTCTTTCTAGAAAGGGCCTTATGTGTTCGGGCTGGCCTTGAACTCACTATGTAGCTCAGGCTGGCCTCAAACTCCTGCCTCACCCTCCTGAGAGCTAGAATTACAGGTGTGCGCTACACCCGGTCTTAAAATTATGTATGTTTTGTAGTACTAGGGATAGAACTCAGGGCTTTGTATATCCAGGCAAGTGCTCTACCACTGAGCCAGCACTCTTACCCCTAAAATTTTATTTTCATTTATATCTTAGCTTCCAAAAAAATTTTTTTGAGACAGTCTTGCTATGTAATAGAGGCTGGCCTTGAACTTGCTTATGTAGCCCAGGCTGGCCTCAAGCTCAGTGATCCTCCTGCCTCAGTCTCCTGATTGCTGGGATTATAGGTGTGCGTTTCCAAATTTTATCCAAATATACTTTTATGCTTGTAAGTCTTTAAATTGATCATTCAAAAATATGTATGAATTTTTAAAAGTTTTAAATTTCTCTAACCGTATTACTTTTTTGCATTAAGTTATAATTAGAATGATTCATTATATCAAATTAATTAGAAAAGATGAATGTTACGGATTTTGATTACTAAACATGAAAAGCAAATTTTCCTGGAAACACCTTTTTGTCCCTGTCCCTGTCCCTGTCCCTGTCTCTCTGACAACTGAACAACCTTCATTCTGAGCTACATTCTGAGCCCTTGTTATTTTTAAGGTGAGACAATTTTCCCAGGCTGGACTCAGACTTGGGACCCTCCTGCTTCTGCTTTCCAGTGTGCTAGGGTTACAGGTTAACGCCACCTGATGGGCTCAGAAACACACTTCTTACTGAGGGAATTGAGACTTTTTTTTCAAGTAGCTTAAGTCTAACAAACGAATGTTGCTAGAACCACATGCATTCAGATCTATCCCTGTCTCTGTCTGTCTCTCTCTCCTATACATAGAAGCACCAAGAAACTCTGTTAAGAGAGAAGATGCTGGGAACAAAAGGTGTTTCTTTACAGCTTTGCTGGTCTAGTTCTTCTTTTCTGGTTCACTCCTCAGAGCTGCAGACCAAGAATCACACAGTGATCTCATAAAAGTGGTCTTTAATTACTGTCAGTCACAACTCCTTCAACTTCCTGAAAGTTAAGAACTGAAAACTTCCTGCTTTAGAAGAGGTTCCCTAGGCTTGGTGTTGCACACCTGTAATTCCAGCACTCAGGAGGCTGAGGCAGGAGGATTGCCATGGGTTTGAGGCCAGCAAGGGCTCGATAGTGAGCTCAAGCCCAACCTGAACTCTAAAGTAAAACCTTTTCTCAATCAAAACCAAACAATACCATGGCCAGGCATGATGACACATACCTGTAATCAGCACTCAGAAGGCTAAGATAGGAGAATTGCTATGAGTTCAAGGGCAGCCTGGGCTACACAGTGACTTCAAGCGATCCTGAACGGCATAGTGAAACCCTGTCTCAACACCCCTTGCAAAAAAAAAAAAAAAAAACAAAAAAGAAAAGATTTTCTGTACAGTCTTCAAGGATCACTTATTTTCTCCACACTATTCCTTGGCACACAGATGTTCTTATGCTTTCGCGGGAAACACATCAGCTTAACCTGCGAGAAGCCTTCTCTTCTGTGAAGTAGGGGAACTGAGGAACACCTTGGTATTCAATAAGGCCGATCTACTGAGGACAGAACTTGGATGGAAGGGAAGGATCTGGCAAAGGATTCCCTCAAAACTGCCTGTGCTCAAGGCTTATCTGCGAAGCCTCCGGGTCCCCCTCCCGGGGCACAGACACGCCCCCTGGAGGTACCTATCTAGCATAGGTGAACATAAACACCCCTAGACGGCAAGCAACGCCGGCCTTCGATGTATTCTTGTGTTACCTGCATTATTCCTTTTGAAAGCAACGTCTGCTCCCACGGGTCCCAGGGACTTAGGAAACAGCTGATTGTTCCAGGCATATGAACTGATGTCCTTCCTGCTGGCTCTGAGGGACACGTGCTTGGGATTTACACCTTGGAAAAACAAAGCAGTCATTTCAAAGGTTTGTGTGGTCACAGACTTGAAACTACCATCTGTCCAAACAAAGCCCGTCTGACTGTGGACAGGAGACTAGAGATAAATTTAGGTTGAAAAGTAGGAAATACTTGCTTTTTGATGAATCCTAGCAAGATCCTAACCCCTCAGCACATGCACTTTATAAACAGATCATACTTTCTATAATACAAGCAACTGTAAATATCTGACACGCCTGTCTTGTAAAAACTGGGAAGGCACAGATATTATTCTTCAAACCCACTGGCACTTCCCTGTTGTTCCTTGAAATGTACACTTGGGGCCAGACCTTGAACAGCTGGCCTCACAGGGAAGGCCCATGTGTGACCTGGGACCCAGGGACACCCAAAAAGCTCCGAAGCTGACTTGTGAAGAGCCGTGCGGGGCACTTATTTGCACACGATGGTGGTCTCCAGCATTGTTGGTCTCAGGGCCAGGTTTTGTGGAAGCCAGTGTTTCCACGGACCTAGGTGGAGGTGGCTTGGGGATTAGATTCTTTCTCACAAGAATCCTTGCCAGGCACTGTGGGCCCCACGGCTGCTCCGCAGTGGGCCCTGCAGCTGCTCCGCAGTGGGCCCCGTGGCCACTCCGCTGAGGGCCCCGTGGCTTCTCCACAGTGGGCCCCACAGCTGCTCTGCTGTGGGCCCTGTGGCTGCTCTGGTGAGGGCCCTGCTGAGGGCACCTCATGGACTGGACCCGCCCCCACCCATAGCACGGCGACGGGGCGGAGCCAGGCAGTCCGCTGTGAGCATATGTGCTTTCCCACCTCCGACCATGGCGGTTTGTATACACCCCTGTATGTTATAGTATAGTCTGAGGCAGCTATATCTCTTCCCAAGGTGAGAGTCCAAGGATGTAGATAAACCCAGGAGTACAGTTATTATCACAGGGAAGATAACTGATTGAGTGGTAGGGCAACGGAGATGAGGGAGGAGAGAAAACGAACTGATCAAAAGGGCCATCATCTGTGTAACTGAGTAACAAAGGTGAAGGTAACATCATGTAGGACAGCATCCAGAGCTAATTCCCTTCTATCTTCTCTATAATTCTGTATTTCCTCAGTCGTTTTTGTACTAGCAGAAATGAAGATAACTTTATATTATACAGCATCCAGTGCAAATTCCCTACTATCTTCTCTATAATTTGGTATTTCCTTTAATGTTTTTGTGTTAACTAATGTGAAGATAACATTATGTAATACAACATCCAGTGCTAATTCCCTACTATATTCTGTAAAATTTTGTATTTTTGGTATTGTTTATGGCTTATTCTGGTTCATATGTCTCCATTCTTTTGTCTTTAAAAAAAAAAAATCCTTGCCAGGGATATAGTTCAGTGGCACAAGGGCCTGCCTGGCAAGCACAAGGTCCTGAGTTCAATTCCTAGTACCAAACAAACAAATGAATCCTCTCACGCACATTCACAGTAGGGTTCATGCTCCTATGAGAACCCAGCGCCATGCTGGATGCAACAAGATGCTCGGGTGCTGAGGGTGCGATAGGGAAGGACCAGAGCGATGAGAAAGCGATACAGAGGACCCTTTGCATGTTGTGCTGGACGAAAGCTCACCTCCTGTTGTGTCCTGGTTCCAAATAGGACCAGCACCGGCCTATAGCCCTGGAGCTGGGGACTTCCGTTCCAAGAGACCAAGCTAAACTTGCAGTTGAGCACTTGGAAACTGGAAAGGCAGTCTTGGAAATGTACTTCAAAAGGACAGTTTGAATTATTTCTGGTTTTTGGAAATCTGTGAAATGTCAAATCATGATGGAGCCTTGGTGCTAATGGTCCCAAGGTGCTGATTTAAACTTCTGAAAGAGATGTGAAGACCATGCACATCTTCATCAGCTCCTGTGGGCAGGCTCTCAGGAGGATTGAATTAGTTTAGGAAGTCAGAACTGTGCTGGGCAGGATGAGCTTTTGCTTTTCGCACACTGAATCCCTTACAAAGGTTTCACATTTATGAGACAGATGTAGGGATTATCCATGGGCCACAAAAGGGTTTAAACCCTCAGCAGCAAAATTCCCATTAAAGCAAGCTGCCAGCGCCGAGATCAAGACCTGATGCAGCAGAAATCAATCTGTCTGGGTGAGGAGGAGCCTCCTGTGAGGCTACGGTGATGGACCCTGTCACCCTCCGCCTGTGACCAGCGACCTCCATCACAGCTCGGCTGGGCCTGACGGGTTAGCCCGGGGTGAGATGCCCTGGAAATGCCGTGTCTGGGTTGTTTCAAAGCCTTTCCCATGCCCTCGACCCCTACAAAGACCCAGCCCCTCACCTCTACCGGGAGTCCTACCAGAAACCTGCCTAATGTCCCTCTCAGCAAAGCAGCCTGACTTAAATAAGCCCCAACATTTCTGTTCCTGGGCTGCGAGTGGATGCTTTCTGTCTCGGCCCCAGAGGCTCCCAGCGCCATTTCAGAGGAGGAATCCTGAGCCTCAGATGGCGCCCGTCACCAGTTCTCCAAGAGGCGCTCCACAGAGTACTGTTCCCTCCCTCATTTCTCCCTTCTTTCCAAGTCTTTTAATTTTTATTCTATAGTTTTTGTTTTGAGATGGGGGGATGTCTTGCTAAGTTGCCTAGGCTGGTCTTGAACTCATAATCCTCCCACCTTGCTCTCCCAAGTAGCTGCCATTACAGGCAGGCACAAACACCCCTGGCTAATTTCTCTCTTTCTTCCCCTCTTAAAAAATTTCCCTTCCTTATATGACATAACTCTGTACAGGTTTTGGCTTCTAATAAAACACAAGTAGAGTGATAGCAGGTGATTATCTAACAAATAGGAACAATTCCTTGGCAATTACTTGTATTAAAAAAATCTTCACTCAAAAAGAAAGTACAAGGTAGAGGAAAAATTACTGCCTGGACAAAATCCCTAAACAGTTTCTTTTTTCCTTAAAGAAAATACATATACTATTGAAGATAACTGGTTTAACTTAAGGACTTATGATAGAGATTCCAATTGCATTAGGAATAGTTTTATCATAGGAAGTATTTATTAGCATATAAACTTTCAGTGGAGTCTCCAACATACCAAATGCAGTGGCAGAAATTAAATACATGTTAATATCATCATTTGCTATTATAATGATACATAGCATTGCCTGATGATAATCTTTCACTTTACAGGAGATTTTAAAAAGTCATTTAGCAGATAAGTACCGACCACTACTGGCTGCCAGGTGGTGTGCGTGGCGCTGGAATAAAAGTGGCGAGAACTAACTAAGCAAGCTAGTTTCTACTCTTTTAGCTCTTTCTGTCTAATGAGAAGGGAGACATTTGTGGTTATAGTTAAGTAATTAGCAGCATGCAAATTGTTTAGGGGAAGGTAAATATCAGAAGCAACAAAGTCCTTAAGAAAAAAGCCATCTTGCCAGGCATGGTGGCACATATCTGTAAACCCAGCACTGGGGAGGCTGAGGCAGGAGGATTGTTGCAAGTTCAAGACCAGGCTGGGCTACAAAGTGAGCTCAAGGCCAGCCTGAACTGCACAGTAGGACCTTGTCTCAAAAAGACAAAAAAAGAAAAGAAAAAGCCATCTGAAGCTGGGCTGAGAACTGCACTGCAGTGGTGGGAAAGTGCAGGAGAGGAGAGGTCAAGGGCCAAGCCCCAGGACTGGAGGAGACTCAGAACTCCGGGATGCAGCCGGATGCAGCAAGCATAGGCTCGGGACCATGCCAGCCTGCACGGGGAGGAGGGGTCGGGTCCGGAGGGCTCTGTCATCTTAAGAAATGGAAAGTGGAATGGGCAAGGCGATTACAGAAACAGTGCGGGCCGGCCACTCGCTGGCTGGGTGGGGTAGGGGAAAGGCGGGCGGGAGAAGATCCTCCGGGCAGGAGCTCCGGCGAGCATGCAGGGCAGCGCTGCAGGGCTAGCCCGGGTGGCACGGATGGCGCAGGCTCGTGCTCGGTGTCCGGGCTCCAGGCGCGGGGGCTGAGACAAGAGGGCAGCCTTGAGACACTGAGTGCTTCCACTGTGCTCTGCTGGCAGCCGCCCCGGGATAGTGAAGCACCCAGGCTCACAGAGGAGCCAAGAGATGACCACAGCTCTGCTGCAGGTACAGAAAACAGAAACTTAAAGTCCTGCTCCAAGTGCCCAGTCTGCCAGTAGCCATCAGTAACTACAACACTTGCGTCTTTTTCCCTGAAGGCCAATGTCACACATAGCCGGTCCTTGCAGTATAATGTCATGTTGCCCTGCAATGCATGGTACATTTCTAGAGTTCTTATCATCCTGAAGGTTGGTATAAGGCCTTTTCACATAAAAAGAAGAAAGTGTGCAATGATATTATTCTTTCTTGTATTTGAAGATATTCAACTATAAATGTAGCAACGCGTCCTAAATAAGTATTGAGGATTGCTTCTTATTCCGGCTTCTAACCTCTGCACACCTGCTGCTGCACACTAAGTGCTCAATATCTGTCTGAGGCACTGAACTGAGCCCAGTTCTAGCTTCAAATCTCAGCTAGTTCTGAATCAGGAGAGCATCTTCCTGCAAAGAATGTCAGCAGAGTAACAGCTGGCCTCATGTTTAGGTTTCAAGCAATTCTGTGTCACTTTGAGTCTATTTTCTTTTTCTTTTAATTTAAAAAATTTGTATATGTTCGCAGTACGTAATGACCACATTTGTCTTGGGTGGTTGGTACACGTTGAATGTACTATCTCAGTCTCAGTGATATCCATACTTTGCTCCCAGGTGACTGTGGAATTCCTTAGGTCTTTCTAGTTAAAAAGAAAATGATGGGGGGCTGGGGATATAGCTCAGTGGAATAAGCGCCTGCCTAGCAAGCGCAGGGTCCTGAGTTCGATCCCCAGTACCGCCAAAACAAAAAAAAAAAAAAAAAAAGAAAATGATGGGACAGGTCCCAGACACCCAGCAGTGTGTGCCTGAATGCCACATCAAAGCAGAACCGGGAAAAAGTTGGTGGTTGGAGCTGTTTAATCCTTTCCCAACGATTCACAGTAGTCATTTCTACACCAGGGGGCTCCCTTGTATTATTAGTGAGGCAAGGACTGACTTGCTAAATTTCAGGCAGTGACATGGACTTGATTTTTGCTTCTTAATACAGAGGAAAGTATTCCCCATGAATCTGTGTTCTGAAAACTCTGTCACACCCCTGTGCTTGCGGTCAGAGGAGAATTCTGGTGGTTTCAATGCCAGCAGGTGCCAAGGTACTGGTAGCTAAGAGTTTACAGCACAAACGGTTTTGCTCCTTTCAGAAGAGCACCTCAGCCTGATGTATGAATTCCAACGCCTGTCAGCTTCCCAAGGACCTCAGCCCCCCATCGTCCCTGCCCCCTGCATCTCCCTCCCCCTGTAAGTGATGGTTTCTGTGAGAGGCAGACCCACTCTGCAGCCCCTATGGCTAGGGCACCCCGAATTCCCCCAAAGTGGTTCCATTTCTCAGCAAAATGCACCAAAGAATAGTTCACATTTTGCTTCTTATCACTGTAACCACTTTGCCTGGATCTCCCTTCACCCATTCCAGACGGAACTACCCAAGGTCACCAGCGATGTCGCCACTGTCCAGTTTGTATTTCTGTCCCTTCCTACCCAGCAGCTCAGCACTGAACAGCCCTTCCAGGTCAGTGCTCCCCTCCTGGCCTCGGGACACCCCATGCCGGCTTCCCCACCCCTCTGATGACATTCCCCTCCCCCTCCCAGGAAAGTGAACCGCTCCTCCCAGCCTCTCCCTGGTGATCCGGTCCGGTCCTGTGGATTTAAATGCTGATCTCTGCATGCTAGCGACTTCCACGTCTGTTGTCTTGGGCCCAGGACCCCCTTGGTGTCCTGGTCTCTCTTGTCCCGCCATCTTTGATTTCTCCTGTCCTTGGTGGTCCATTTCCCAAGCCTCTCAAATGTAAGACCCCCAACAGCTAAGCAGACCTCTCTCTACCCAATCTGATCCTCTTCTGTCTTCCCCGTTTCACTCCACCCAGCATGTGAGCCCCAAACTCACTCTTCTCTATTTCCCAGTATCTCACCAGCAAGTCTACCTCCAAAGTACGCAGGTGTCCACAGGCCTCCAACCATCACTGTCTGTCCCTGGACAAGGGCAGCAGAATCCTAACCAGCCTCCCTTCTGCTGCTGTGGTCCTCACATAGTCTGTTTTTGGGGGTGGGAGTGATCTGTTCTTTACATGGGAGACAGAGGGTCTTTCCAACACACACATCAGACACCGATCACCTCCTGAAGTACCCCAGGGCCTTGCAGTGGACCCGGAATAAAATCCAAGTTATTTCCCCGCCTCAGGGCTGGCCTTCCCGACCCACCACCTCAGCTCCGGAGGTCTGAGGGCAAAGCTTTTGGAACTCAACGATGTCTGGGAACCCCTGCTCCCCACGCTGCGTGCACGCTGGCTCTTGGAGGTAGCTTCTCACTCCGGTTTGCTCTGGCTCTCCACCAGGGCAGAAGCCCTGCAGAGCCCTGGTCAGCGCCCAGAGCCGCAGGGACCTGGCAGGCACCTGGGACTTCCTGCATCACCTCTGAGTGCATGAGTGACATGGAGGAAGGAATCAGCAAGATCCACAAGTGCCTGCCCCTCCTGCCCGCGGGCCCCAGCGTGTCCTCCCACGGAGAAGTGTTGCTCGTCCTTTAGAAACCAGGAGACCCACTACTAACATGACGCAGGCCAAGTCTCCCCTCTGCCTCGCTCCCTACACAATTTTTCTAATTTTATGACCCGGCTTTTTCAGGCCTGTCCTCATTCTCACTGTGGTGCCACAGAGCCTAAACAGTTTGCTTACAACAAAAGAAGCATCATTTAGCCGGCTTGGATCTTCAAACACCCAGGCAGATAGGTTTCGCCACGTCCCCGAGGACTTCACCGCAAGCTCCTCGGCCTCACCACGCACCTCAGCAGCCTCCTCCTGCCCCTCCGCACGGCAGCCCAGCCAGGCCTCCATTTTCCGTACATGGACTTCAGCTCAGCACCCGTGGCCGAACCTGCTCGTGCACTACCCCTTCTGTTGTCTGTTTTACTCACTTCCAAATGTTATCAGTGTCGGGGCTGGGGATATGGCTCAGTGCAATAAGCATCTGCCTGGCAAGCAGAAGGTCCTGGGTTCAATCCCCAGTACCACCAAAAAAAAAAAAAAAAGGACAAATGGAAAATAAAACAGCAAGGCTTGACATTTAAAAAAAGTAAAATAAAGTAAATGTTATCAGTGTCGTGTTCTTTCTGTCCCATCGACTAACAACAGGACTGGGTCTCAGCTGGATCCCTGGAACTGAAATGCGTACGGTTGCCTGAAAAGTACAGAGGGAAACACGTCGTGTATCAAACTCTCGCGAGTCATCCAACTGCTTCCCCACCTGCCCCTGGCTACTGTGTGTGGAAAGCTGTAGATGACGGCGTGCACAGAAACGTGAAGTGAACTGGTCATGTCTTCCCTTCGTCAGACTAGACGCATCTGTTTAAAAACTGCTTCTCCTTTTGGGTTAAACTGAATTTTACGGTTTTCTTTGCACTTGGATTTGAGGACAGAATGCCAGGGGTGGGTACAGCGTGGACTCCCCACTGTCTCCCAGTCTGCGTTCGCACCCCCACCTGGCTAGCGGAGAGGTCAGCCGGATGTTTAACAGGCTCCCCCTGGCTCTCCACCTCCACCACGCTGTCCTCTCGAGACCTTCTCCGGCCCACCGCCAAGTCAAGAGCCCAGCCGCTGACATGATTCCTTCCCTTCTGTGCCAGCCCCGAAGCTAATCCATCAGCAAGTCCTGCTGGTTCCACCACCACATGTGTCCATTGCTTTCTCCTGCCTCCTTCCCTTCCTTCCATTTTCTTTTTTCCTGGTGGTGGGCACTGAACCCAGGGTCTTCACATGGAGCTACATCTCCAGCCCTTTTCTATTTTTTTATTTTCAGACAGGGTCTTGCTAAGTCACTGAGTTGTCCAGGGTAACCTTAAACTTGAAACCCTCCTGCTTCAGCCTCAGAGAGTGCTGGGAGTACAGGCATATGCCACTATACACAGCTTTGCATGTCTTAAGAGGTAAGAGGTCCAGAAAGTCCTTGGTAGCAGATGTAGCCACCAAAGGGCCCTGCGATTATATTGTGTGCGACTCTGTGCCCTTTCCAGAACTGCAAAGCGCCTGGCTGATCTGTCTTCTGCTTGACAGGAAACATTTCATCTTCTCTGCTCACCTGGAAGATATCTTGACTGTTTCAGGTAGTACTGCTTGGATGCGGACATAGCTGACAACTCGGAATCAGATTTGAGGAGGCCAGCAGCAGGTACACTCTTGTTTTCTCTGGGCAGGTGGTTGGAGTCTAACAGTCCTGACTCTGGAAGCCTGGAAAGCCGACAGGAGACAGCGTTAGGAGGACCGACCTTTCCCGCCCTCCATGCGTCCTTTTAACTCTTAAAGCAACTTCTCGAAATGGTTTCTGTGAATCTTTGTGCTGATGGATTGGTAACAACACCCCCTGCCCGGACATCAGCAGCCTGGAGAGTCTTTCCTGGTCCCAGGCAGGATGTGGGTGAAGCTTTCCTTTGGCAATACTGGGGACTGAACCCAGGGCCTTCACACCAAGCTACTGTCCCAGCCAGTATTTGTTTATTTCATTACGTAGACAGGATCTCTAAAGGCGCTAAATTGCCCAGGCTGGATTCAGACTTGCAACTCTCCTGCCTCAGCACACTGGGCTGGCAAAACCAAGAAGGAAAGTGCTTCTGTACCCTATGTGTGTTCTGGTCTGTTTTGGAACTGCACCACGCAGCCGCCGCTGTGCAGGAACAGGTGGCCCTGAAGGAGATGTTAGAACCCCGGCCTCTGTCCCTCTCTTCGCTTCCTGACTGCCGTGCACTGAACTGTCACCTGTTCCCACCATGCTGCTCCAGACCTGTGCCAAGGGCCCATGGACTGAAACCGTGAGCCCCGTAAGTCCTTCTCTATAAGATGGCCGCCTCAGGTACTCCGTCACGGTGGTGGAAAGCTGACTTCCACAGGGGGAAGTGGGCTTTTTCTCACATTCAGGTATTTTAGGGAGGAGAGCTGTGGAACATGAGGATCTGAACATGGACTGGTTAAAAATTAGCCAAGCACTTGGTGCTTTAGAGATTCTTTGTGTGTCCTCAGGGGTGTGTGCACTTTACAGCGAGGGGTGCTGCCCTGGGCCACAATAAGTGGCAACTAGATAAGCTTCCCTGAGGCAGGACACAACTCTTCTCCTTATTCTTCGGTCAGTCCCCAAAGAGTCACAGCACATCAAGGATGACCTAACTTATAAAAAGAAATGAAAGCGCCAAAGGTATTAAACTTCCAGAAGGATTGGGAAGTGACTAACAAAGGTTTACAGGCAAGCTGAGAACTAAATCTAAACACTGTCGAGGCCCCCATTAACTGTATATGGTGCTCGGCTTCCTGCAGACAGACGTGTGGATTTCCAATGGGAACAGTGATACAGTGATCATGGTTAACAAGAGCACCATACAAACAAAAGCCCTTCCCTGCACTCTCACACACACACACACACACACACACACACACGTAAGTGCTCACCAACACACAGCACTCATCAGTTACCGTACGAACAGTCTTACTATTCTAGAGGTATATTCATATACCTCTAGAGTAGGTTTTGTAGAAGAAAATTCTAAGCTAAGCTACCTCTTTGTGCTTTAAGGTCTATGTTTATTCATGTTTAATAAAATAGGATTGATGCATAGTAAAAATATGAACTTAAAACCTTACGGAAATGGAGGATCTTTCTTCCTCTTTTCTTTGAAGACACCGACGCTTGGCTTCTTGGAATGGGAGGCTCCAAAATCACCGTCCTCAAACTCCTCCCAGCCATCTCCAGACTTGAAGACAGCCTGACCCCAGCGCCTCCTCGCCGTTTTATGGCCCAGAGTGCCCATGGGCTTCTGCAGGGAAAGTCAGTCATTATAATCATCCATCGTCTTCTGGATGCTTTTATGAGTAAGCAATCACATCAGACACTGAGTCCCCGAGCTCTGCAGAGCCTTCCGAGGACAGTCGCATATTGTCATGCACCACTGCATCACAGAACAGCTCTTACAAGGCCTCCTGAGGTGACTGTCGCTGGACAAATGTCACAGAGTGCACTCACTCAACCCTGCACAGCACAGCCCACCACACGCCCAGGCTGAGGTTACAGCCCGCTGCTCCTCAGCAACAAGCCTGCCCCGTAGGCCCATGCCGAGCGTGGTGGCCATGACATGGGGGCTGGCATTTGTGTGTCACTGCATGCCTGAGCTTGGAGATGGTGAGCAGGGCACGGGGCTGCAGCTTAGTAGCAGAACACCCAGCACACGTACACGCACACACACACGCACACATACACACAAATAATCAAAAGAAAAGGCACATAAAATCCAGGGTAACAGGATAATGCTCCTTGGCACAAATGGGGCCCGCAGGACCAGAAATTGCTCTGGATGAGTCAGTCACTGAATGAGGGAACAGGAGGGCCCAGGGCATTGCTGTGTATACCAGTAGATTTTATAGATACTGCACACTTAGGTCACACTAAATTTATATAAAAGTGTTCTTTTTTTTTTCTTTTGCGATAACGTCTTGCTATGCAGTCCAGCCCAACACTGAACTTGCAGTGTAGCCCAGGGTAGTCTTAACTCATGATCCTCCTGTCTCAGCCTCTCAAGTGTTGGGATTATTACCATGTCCAGTCCAAAAGTATTTTTCTTTCTTCAATAATAACTAAACCTTGGCTTACAGTAACTTTTTACTTTATAAACTTTAAATACTTTTAAACATTATTTTTAAATTTGTAATTTGTGGACTTGCAGTGACAGTTTAAAACACCAAGACATTCTAGGTGACAGGAACTTTTCAACTCCATGATAATCCTGTGGGACTACCATGATATATGCAGTGCATTGGTGACGGTAATGTTACGTCATACAGGACTGTACTTAAGGAAGTAATACATATGCACCTTTAGAAGCATTAACAAGATAGGTAGCATGGGCCCCAAATCTGATTGGTGTTCAGAGGGACGCAGAATCTCTGTGAATTTGGACTGGAGAGAACATGACTACTTAAGATCTGAGTTGACTCTTCTTGAATGTGAATGATCTAGGAAACAGGATGTCTTAGTTACTTTTCTCTTGTTGCTGAGACAAAAGCCCCGACACCCAAAGGTAAAGGAGGAAAGATTTATTTAGCTCACAGTTTGTGGAAGTTTCAGTCCAAAATCGGTTTGCTCCAAGGCAGAGAGGCATATGGCAGAGGGGCAACAGCTCATGGTGGAAGAAAACTGCACAAGCAACAAGGGAGAGCAAGGCAAGCCTCTTTCTGGCCCTTATTTTGTGTCCAGTCTACTGGGATTAGGGTGGTGCCAACCCAGTCAGTGAGTGATCCAACAACTACCCACCCTCAATCCCAGAACCCTTACTCCTAGCATTGCACTAGGATCAATCACACACTCTAGATTCAACCACCACTGAAGAAGCCCCATCTAAAACTGCATGAGGCTTTGGGAGAACATCCAGACACGAACCATAACATGGAGCCTTGGCTGCGTCTCCTTGGGCAAGTGACTTTGCTTTTCAAAGCCCTAAAGTCGGTCTTAAACAGGGATGGCCTTAAAGAGGAGGCCGAAGGCCGGCACATCCAGTGTCTTTCCTGCTTCCTTCTCCAAACGCAGACGGACACCCAGAAGAGTGACTGCCACCTTGTGGCCACAGACATGAAAGCCGCCTGCGGAGGGGAGGAGACAGAAAACAGAAGCAACCGGCTTTCTCCTCCTTTGGAAGCTGCCTGAGCTCTGGCTACCCACCAACCTGCTTCTTGTTAAGTCAGAGAAACACTCCTATGTTTAAGCCCCATGGTCAGGTTCTGCCGTATGTCACTGAGTAATCCTGACAGACACGGACAGGGAGAGAGCAGGGGCGACTTTAAAAGGCTGAGTGATTATCTCAGAGTGCTGGCACTCTTCACAGAAATAAGGAAAGAAGTCTTGGCCTGGGCTCGTTTTATACAAACCTACAGAGTGTGTTCTGGGAGCACATCAACTGCAAAATTCACAAGTTAACCCCAAATTAGGGAACGCAGCAATGCCGGGGGCAAAAAGATGCCTACGGGATGGACGTGCTGCTGCAGGGAGCTGATGGTCCAGGGATGGGTGCTGCCTCTGCCCGGGAGAACGAGCTGCAGATGTTGGGGTCAGTGAAAGCTCACACCTCACTGGCCCCCGGCTGCCCTTCAGCTGAACTGTCCTTTAAGGAACCAAAGCAGAAGAGGGCTCGGCGGGGCTGGCAGTGTCCAAGCAACCCTGTGTCTGGGAAGCAAACGGGGATGACGGTTATAAAGTAGGAAGCAGAGTTTAGTGAACTCAATACCAAAATGTCTGGCCTAAGACGAGGGCCAAGACTGTAAGAGCCATTGCTGATGAGGCCAAGGTGAAGGGGTGGGTCACACAGGCCGCTGTGTTTTACTGAGAGCAGGCAGTATCAGTAGACGTAGGGTGCATGGGCCCCGGTCAAGTCAGGGACAGAATTTTCCATGATGTGCTTTTCCGCGAAATGCAGCACAGAAAGGACGGCAGAGGCGGATCAGCACATGCTCAGTGATTTGACTGAACGCTGCTTAGAGGGTCACTGTCAATGTAAAGGCAGCCCCAGGCGCGGGCCCAAGGCTCACTGCTTTTCTCTTCATCACAGGGATACAGGAGGAAAAACAAAAAACCCTAACAAATCCATAGCTGGCAACAAGCTAGGAAGAAGAGTTAAACTGAAAACCAAGAGTTGAAGCATTGAATTAGAAGTTTGGGGAGTAAAAGCGAAGTCTTGGAACTATCTGACTTCTAGAGATGAAATACTGAAACAGAAGTACAGAATATGTGATCGAATAGAAGCGGATGGAAATTTCAGTTGACAGAATGCTCAATCCCAGGCCAGGAACCTGTCAGCCGCATGAAAATGGGAGGCCAGGTAAATGCACGTAGGCAGCGGCGCACAGCGTGCGGCACTTGGTGATGACGTAATAAAGGGTAAGTCCCGCTCCTTCCCCTCCGTGCGCACCAGCAGCGGGCCTGGGGTGCAAGCGCTGTGGCAAGAGGGACACAGGTCCTGGAATGTTTGCGCCCCTGCCCACTGGCAGCCCGGCTCTGAGAGGGAAGCAGGAAGCCTATAGATGACTGAAGGTTGCTTGGGCAGCCCCTGCGGGAACTGAGGACGTTTCTCCCAGAGGCAGATCCTATAAGGGCTACTTTCAAATACTGTACTTACAGAGCTGCCTTTTGGGAAGAGTGATTGGCTTTTACGAAAAGCTACAAAAACCAGATTTCTCGCTCAGGATAAAGCACTTTCTACTCCTCAGGACTGTCACGAAGATGAAGCAGACTCCTCCAGACCCTGAAGTTCGTCTGAAAATAGCGTGGCAGTTCTTGTTCCTTTCGTGCAGAGACTACTGAGAACATACTCTGCAGTGGGCACTGTTCTGCATCTGGGGCTGTGCTGGTAAACAGAAAGATTCCTCACAAAGCCCGCATCCTAGCGGGAGGCCTAGATAATAAATGATAAAAATAAGAACCACTTAGTTCTCAATTTGTGAGAGTGGGGTTGGGGCTGCTTGGGGTGCGGGAGCTAGTTTACAGGTGAGCGTGTGTGGGGTCTGGGATGGAATTAATCATAGCGTTATGTACGCTCTTTCCATCCTAAAATGCCGTAACACAGGCACTGGGAACTGCACACCCGAGGGGACAGCTTAAGTAACACGGCTGTTACGGCTGTGTCCAGACACCCTCCAGAGCCTCCTGCAGTCACAGGTGGGGCTTTCGGGATGTGACTAGATCACGGGTGTGTGATTCTGGACTGGTCCATCCATTGGTTTAGCATAGCTGTGGCAAATGGACTTGCTAAAGAGGGAAGAACCATGCTGGGTGTGGCGGCACCAACCAAGAGGCTTGTAGGATGAAAAGGGGGAGAAGGAAGGCTGCCTCCTGTCTGCCACTCCACGGACTGTTTCTCCTCCGCGATGGCCCTCTGCTGTGCCGCTCTGCCTCGGAGCCAGCCAATTATGGACTGAAACCTCTACAAACTGAGCTAAAATAAACCTCTGTTTCCTTTAACTTGTGGTTGTTGGGTATTTTGTTCCAGCACAAGAAAGTAAGACAATGGCACTTGATGGGCTTTCACCTCAAACACCATTAGGAAGAGGTAGTTTTAGTCTGAGCCTGATGCCTAAAAACTCATTCTGTTCATAGTCATTAACACTTAAAAACAGTGTGAAATTACTGTTAGGAGCCTTAAGATTTAGGATCAGTACTCTCGAGTATGCTTTATTTTTTTGCATGAAGCCAGACTGAACCCAAGACACTCATATTGAGCTACTTCCTCAGCCCCTTTAAAAAGTTTTAATTTTGACTTTTAGCATTTTTTTTCTTTTTTCTTTTTTTTTTTTTTTT
>PVLD010026327.1:0-22337 GCA_004027595.1 Dinomys branickii | reverse complement strand
TCCACCTCCCTCCTCTCTGTCCTTCACATGTTGCTATATTGCCATGTCTGAGTGGCATTCCTCCGGGAGGTTCTCTCTCCGCTGCCCACCCGGTCACCATGGGTTCATATAACGTTCATATATGCAAGCAGTATGGAGACACTCTTGTTGCTCGCATCAGTAGTCTGGGGTGAGTCTTAAAGCCTGTGAACTCGTCCCATTGCTGTCAGGAACAGGTGGTGGATGGCTGCATAATATTCCATTGTACAGGTGCCCCATATTTTGTTTATCTTTTTGTTGCTGGACATTTGGGCTCTTTCTGCCATTTGACCATTATGCATAGTGTTGTCTTGAATACTTGTGCACATGTATTGGAATTGTGTTTCTAATTCTTTGTCCACCTAGGAGTTGAGCTGCTGGCTGAAAGAGTGACTCTGTGTTTGCCTTTTTGAGGAGGCTCTCAGTGTGTTTCAGTGGACTAGATCTCTCCTTCCCCGGAGAAGACTGGACCACAGTATGGAGAAGGCAGGCTCGGTTGTGCCTTTGTTCTCATGTAAGCCTGGCTGTCAACCTCTCTACTTTCACTACGTCTTTCCAGACTCTAACTCTAGTGCTGCGGGTTGAGGCTCCAACATATGAATTCTCTGTGTCATGGAGCACAATTCAGTTCTCAGCTGATGCTGTGTGCCTTGTCATGGTATTTGGGGTTGAAACCTAGCTTCAGCCTTGCCAATGAGTAGGTGTGCACATCGGAGGGGAGATGTCATCTTTCTAACTCTTAGCTTTCCCAGATGTGAGAGGAGGTAATCTCAAAACTCAGGAGACACGTAGGCACTTCTGGAACTGTGCATGGCACTAACTAGGTGCTAACAACTTGCGTTTTTGTTCTCTTGCACCACTTTCCACCTCTTATTCTCCCTGACACAAACACATTTTGAGAGCTACGGAGTTCATGGACGTGCCTGGATGCCATCAGTTTCCTTATTCGATGGATTATTCCATGTGACAGAGGAATCTGTTAGCGAGATGATAGTCCCAGCAAGTCACTTCGTGTACCCTGCGACACAGTTGCTGGCTAGGTTCCATGCATTTTTGTTTATGAACAAAAAATAGTAGTCAGAATAGTAGTAGAGCACTTTTTGGTGTGGAATACAGATAATCCACTGAAAGGGTCCTTTCAAGCTCTGCTTTGTGAGCTGAACTTCTTGAATGAAAAACCTTAAAAAGGGAACTGATTCTTTACCTTCGTCACTTTTTTTCCCACTTCTACCACCCAAAGCCAGACTCCCCTGATCTGCTCCCTAAACACCTGTGATAGTTTGGTAGCTGACAGCTGTACTTGCTCGTATCCTTGCTTGTGTAGTTTGGGGGTCTACAAGGGGAAAAATTAATACAGGACATATAGTTTATAGAATTATTTTTATTATACACCCAAAGAGTCATATACAAAAAGAGTGCAGGAAATCTGTCCATACACTAAAGACCAAAGAACCCAGCTAAGGGCCTCGATTCCATGGCAATGTCTTGCATGAGTCCAGCTGAAGATCTAGAGCCCATAACAATGTTTTCCATGCATCCAACTGCATGACAATACCTCATGCAGGCTTGTTTCACAGATCTACTCTGAGAAAGCCCAAAGGTCAGTGGGGGAATCTAGAAAGTCTGTGCCAGTGGGATGAATTATCTATGCTAGCAGGCTGAGGGATCTGAATGGAGCCAGGAAGTGACACTCAAAGTAAGAATCAGAGCTCCTCTGAGAATTACCACAGCCATCCTCAGCAACAGTGAGGTCCTGAACTCTTCTAACAATGAGGACAGCCAAGTTCCCGTCAGGAAAGCGAACTCGACAAGCTTCTCCAGGAGACTGAGCAGTGCACCATCTTCCCCTCTGGAGCTAGGAAGCAACGCTTAAAGTGGGGACCACAGCTCCTGGAAAGTGAACCATGGCCATTCTCAGTGAAAACAAAGTCCCAAGCTCCTTTGACGATGAGAACAGCTGAGTTTATGAGGAAAACCAGCAGCACCACAAGCTTCTGCAGGAAAACCAACAGCTCCCTACAGCTTCTCTAACAGCTTCTAAACTTCTTTCCCTCCAGTTCTGTCTCTTATGCTGCCGGCAACAATCCTCAGGTGGGCCTCCCACATCCAGCACCACGCTGGTTCAGTTCTGCTGGGTGGTACAAGTTGACCGCCAGTAGTCAATCTATGACATCTGCCTCCTACACCTATCTGCCCAGTTTCACATTCCACAAATATAACTACAATCGTCACATCTTTCTTCCACACACCACCAAATCTAAACCCTTTACTGTGTCACATGAGGGCCCAGCCCACATTTCCAGCATTTACTATGTTCCTTCTTGGTTTCTTATGCTCCAGCGTAGCAGAGCTTGTTTGCATTTCTTTGAAAGACTGGTTTTCCTGCTGCAGAACTTTTACTTTTTGCCTCTCCATCAGCTAGCAGTGCATTCAGTGGCCAGTAAGGTCAAACAGAACGAGCAGTGATGTAAACAAGAAAGTATGCAACCGTTCCTGCAGCAAGAAGCCCACAGGTGGCTTCTTTTGTGGTGGCTCAACCACATCCTCCAAGGCACAGGCTCGGTATCCTTGTTTTCTCTCGTCTTAGCAGGGCCGGCTCATTACAGTATGGTTGTATCTGTGATAGTTCTAGGCAACATGTGCATGCTCAAGGTAAGAAGAAGAGCAGAGCTGTCACCATTGCTTAATTTTCCTTTTATCAAACAGTTAAACATTAGCAGAAGCCCCAGTACTCTTCCTCTTAAATGTTACAGTCAGCACCGTATCTCATGACCATGCCCTAGCTGCAAGGGAGGCTGGAAAATGAGTTTGTTAAGGAGCAAGGGGTGGTGCTGGAAATGGCCCTTGGGTGAGTCTATCACGAGTGTCTGTCCACCGTCCCCTCCTCCTCCATGAAGCACCTTTCTGTCATTCCAGATGCGAGGACACTTTCCTCCTCTTGCTCCTAGTGAGTACTTTGTATGTCAGTGCACATAACCTTTGCATATGGTAGTTATGAGTTCCTTTTCTCTTTGAAGACTAAGAGCTCATCAGGAGCAGGGACCATGTCTAGTTTATGTTTGCATCTTGTTTTTTCTTTTTTTAAAAAATTTTATTTTAAAGACAAAAGAATGGAGACATATGAACCAGAATAAGCCATAAAAAATATCGAAAATACAAAATTATACAGAACATAGTAGGGAATCAGCACTGGATGGATGCTGTATTACATAATGTTATCTTCTATGTTTGCATTTTGTATAGCATTCAGTAGTGTTCTTCAAACATAGCCTTCATACATAGCTGCTCTTCCTGAGTAGTGACTTGAGTCTAAAAATTATACTTTTGCAAAACAAGATGATAGGAAATTAACAATGCTTATTATATTGTATATTGTTATCTTTGAAGTAGTTGCTCAGATTACCAGATATAGGCATGTGAAATTGATCAAACAATATTTCCTATCATTTTGGTTTGAAATTCTGTATCATTTTCTTGTTTTTTTCTCTTTCAATAAATAAATAAAAATTATACTTTTGTCTCTTGATTGAAACTCTCTGGGCTAGGGAGGGGGGGCTATAGCTTAGGCGTAGAATGCTAGGTTACTATGTGTGAGGCCTTTAGTTCAATCTCCACCACTACCGAAAAACCTTCTTGCACTATATTTTTTATATGTTGGAATATAGACAGTTGTCACACCTGACACTTGAGTTCCTATCATTTGCCAAGTATGTGACAATCCCTATGAGAGCACAGCACCATGTAAGGACTAAATACGCCATAGCTGTTGTCATGCCTTCCCAGCACCGTCACGCTGCCTGGATATAGGTGCCATCATGCTTGTTCTGAGGGTTCAGAAGGGTTAGTGTCTTATTCCCAAGCACAGCTAAATTGTAGAGTTTGTGCTTAAATTCTGTTCTCTCTGGATTGCATATGCAAAATTTTAACTATAAGTTATATTGTCTCCACACTAGACTACATTTTCTTCTTTATCTTTTCCAGGATCTTCAACTTTATGGAGATTATGTTCTTCGACACATAGTTTTTTTTTCTTCCCTGTAGTGCTGAGCACTGAACCCAGAGCACTGCATATACTGCCACTGAGTTACAACCCCAGCCGTTTTTATTTTGAGACCATGCCCTGGTAAGTTGTCCAGGCTGGCCTTCAACTTGTGATCCTCCTGCCTCAGCTTCCTGAGTAGCTGGAATTACGGATGTATACCACTGAGCCTGGCTCAATGATGTTTTCATAACTTGGTCATCTACTAGGCCAGGGGCTCAGTTTGCCCTGGTTAGGGTGACATGGGCCAGAAGTGGTCAGGCTAATGGTAGTGCTTTGTGACCAAGAGCAGACAGAGGAGACCCACACCTGGCAATATAGTTGTCTAAGCTGGACCTTGAGATCAGTGCTAGGCCTGAGTCTGGTCAAATCAAGGCTCAACACCTCACCCTGTTCACAAAAACCATCAGGGTCACTTTCCTCATCTTTTTTGATTGTTGAATGATGACTGACTGAATGATTGCCTTTGTTTATGATGGTAGCATTTAACTCCTGCAGCCTGGTCCAAGGAAGTGTTCAGAGCATATTACTCATCTTTTGGTCTTCCAGTTCTTGGAATCATCAGGTAAAATTCGAGTCCCACTCAGTTTTGCAGCTGTGAGCCTCATGTTGGCCACATGGCTGGGTCCACTTGCTGAGGGTCTTCAGATGACGGAACCTCTGTTCCCCAGCTTGAAAACCACCCACTGATGAAGATGTAGCCTCATTTCTTCCCAGCGCCTGCCTGGCCCACCCACGCTTAGGCTTTATCATTCACACCTAGCTGTTTTGGGATTGTGCCCAAGATCCGAACAAAAAGTCAGCTGTATGAAGATCTTGATGTTTCGAAAACCAAATATTTGGCTCCAAGGGCACCCTGGCATCTGTGTGCGTTAGACACACAGACACCCAAGCGTTTGGATGAAGAATGAAAAACAGCAGTCCCAGGGAAAAATGGCATCTGTGCAGAGAAGGATGGCTGTCTACCCCAAAAGCCGTTCCAGGCAGGTGTAGACCATCTCAGCATTTCTCATATCAGCACAGATTCTGATTAAGGATTAGGCTGAGTCAAATGAAGTGGAAAGCGGTGGCAGAGGCTAATCCCCACCTCTTGGCTCACCTCTGGCCACTCTGGCTTCCGGGCTCGGGCGTGTGTCAGCTTGCACAGCCTCGGTAATCAGCTCTGGCCTGACCTTGGGAGGCAAAATAGCTACTTTATCCCAACATACCGCAGCTACTTAGATGTGGAGATTTAACCTTCTTAAGATCAAAATCCCATTCCTCCCGCTGTCCATTAGTATACGAATATGGACTGCAACAAGTAGGCCAGCTGTAACTATTTCATCCCTGCTGCATCTGTTCTAGACGGAGACGTATATGGAGCTGATCACTCGCCCACCCCATTTGGCTGACACACATACGCAGGGCAGACAGACTTGTGCCCACGCCGGGGCTCCTTGTGCCTTTCAGTCTGCCTTTCCTTGGAGGGCAGTGGAAAGATCTGGGATTATGTTCTGCTAGCGCTGAGGCTTTTCTCTTTGGGCTCATTTTTGTTTGGTTTTGCTTGCATAGGTCTTCTCCCTCTGTGGTCTCCTGCCGCACAGCCCACCCCCCCAACCTTTATTTTTCTTTCCTAGGTCAAAGTTCATGAGCACTGCTCGTCTCAGCTACCCCTCGGGTTGGTGCGCGGGTTAAATGAGGTAAGATGACCAGTTAGTACTTTCCTGCGTCAAGCACATTCCTTCCCCCTTGTCCACCCTCCCTCCCTACCCGGGGCAACACTGGTTCTTCACACCTGTGTGCTCGTGTTGTCCACAGCTCAGCAGGTAGAGGATGGAGGACCCAGCCCAGGGAACAGCGCGCCCACGTTCCTAAGACCTGGTGTGAAAACCACACGTGGTCTCCCCCTACAGAGGTACGCGGTGAGCTCTGCTTCCTTTGGTCGGCTGTTTTCCTTTTCCGTCCCTGGCTGGAGGAATTAGATCATTCAGAAAGCACATTCTTTACCCAAAACATCAACACGCTGTGCAGCCTTTGAACAGCAGAATCAAAGCAAAGCAAACAAACTGGAGAAAGCGGCACTGCGGACTGGGCAGACTTGGCGGCCACGTTCAGCTGCTGCGGGGCCGCTGAGGTCCTCTCCCGCGGCGGTGTTCTACAGCACAGCGCCCCCTCTCGCCCAAACCTTTTATTTTTCTTGCCTTTGTCAAAGTTCGCGATCACCGCCCGTCTCAGCGGAGGGAGGAGCCTTCTTCCTTGCTCTCTCCAGGACCGCACGGCGCTGCTCCCCAAGTGCTGTCCTTCGGGCAGCTGCTGGGTTCATGTTTCTGGGTTAATGGTTCCTGCGCTTAGTTCTTCCACAGTGATTTTATTAGCCTTAAGGAGGGGAGTTTTAAAGCGTTTCCATTTAAAAATTGCTCAAGTAATCAAATTATCCCGGGAACACAACAGTAAATTTTGGGTCCCGCGAGCTTTCAAAATTTAGACCAGAATTTTTCCAATCATCTGCAAGTGGCAGAATAAACAGCCCTCCCTGACCTCATTAGAGGTCATTTGACTGAAGGCCTTGGTAAGGTTTTTTTCTTAGAGTGAGGAAAAGTCTTTCTCCAGCTCCGTATCACTCTCTCGGCTCTTGCACGCACTCAGAAAAATGGGAGAAAAACCTGCCCTTCCCTGGCTCCTGCCTTTGGGGAGAGAGCGGGGCTGTCAAGTGAAGTAGGAGGGGGCTCTGAGCACGTCATCGCCCTCGCCGTGCCCGCTTGGCCTAGCCCGGAGCTGCTAAGGAGACTCTGACCGCGCGTTCTCCCCTCCACTGTCTGACCCTGGCGAGCCAGGACCAGCGTGGTCCTCCGCACCAAAGGTCACACTGGCCTTGGCTCAGGGCCCCATCGCTTCAGCTCTAGGGGCGCAGAGGTTGACGCTGACGGGATACAACACGCCAGCCACCCAGAGGTGCCCACAGCTGCTTCTTCAGTCACCAGATTCCTCTTCAGCCAGCCACACCGCGGGTGCATGTGGGGTGCAGAGAGCCCCCTCGCCTAGCACAGCGGCGCCTCCTCCCGCTCCTTCCTGTATCTCTGTTGGAGGGTTTCTCCTCCCTCCCCCAGCGCTCCCCACGCCAGGCTAGCAACCCCGGGCTCCCTGAGCTGCCCCGTCCCACCCCTCGGAGCTCCCACACCCTGGCCTGCGCTCCCTCCGGCCCTGGGACGCACCACGGCTCCGCTCCAGACAAGGACTCTTCTCTAAAGAGAAGCTTTGGTGGCTGCTGAAAGAGCTGGCGCGGGCATCGTCTTCAACCCTCCCACCGCACCGGGGCTGCTGATTCTTGCGATTTCCGCACAGCTTCCGCATTTCCCCCAAAATAAGACCTAGAGGGATTTTTTTCAGGATGCTCCTAATAAAAACCCTATTCTGAAAATAAGCCCTAGTCAAGATAGTCAGCCAGATAGATGCCTTTACTACGTCCATTGCAATGACGGATATATATTGAAATATAAAATAATGATATTAATAAATAATTAAATATATGTAATATTATCGACATGAAATGTTGCTTACGTTTGCAAAGTCCGTCAGGTGATGAACACAACCTCGACGTCTTCCCCACAGGACCTTGCGCTTGTCCGGCACTTGTGCCACTGAGCTACATCTCTAGCCTGAGGCCCTACTGTATTCTGGTTCTGTCACTATTTCACAGAATGGCCAAACAGCCCCCTTAGCACTTCAGAACCCTTTATTTCTTTGCAAAAGAGCAATGGCATACATCCTTTACAGAGTTATTTCAAGGGCAAAGTGAGACACGTGTTAATTTCCTGGCATATATTAAGTGCTCAACAAATGCCAGCTCCCCAGAAGGGTATCCAGGCCGGCCCCTTTCAAGTTAAGATACTCAGAACCTTCCAGGATACGCTGAGGGAGAATCGGATGGAGGAAGAAGATGTAATTATGTTTGTGGTGCTTAAATGAAGAAATCAAGGTATGTGCTTATCTGGCACGAGAGCGGCTTGATGAGTTTTAACAAGAACCGCAACTTTTGGAGCACAAACTCCATGTTCAGAGCTCTCCACGAACGACTGCTGTCATGGAAACCAGCTCTTCTGGGATAGGGAATCAGAGACCCTGGAATCTTGTGTCTTTGTAAAAAGGTGAAAAGAGATAACGATGCTCTGCTTCTCCCTCTTGGCATTGCCTGTACTTTTGTAGACCCTTGGGTCCCTACATTGGCTGTATCCTGTCAGCTTTGTGCCTTCTGACTTATTTTCTGGGCAGTGGAGATTCTGCATGAAGAGCTTAAGCTGTGGCAGAGCCGGCCCTTTCGTGCTGCTGAGAGACAGCGAGACGCATCTCTGCCAGGCACACCGTCCTTTGAAATCGGCAGTGGCGGGGCCCTTGCAGCAGAGAAGTCAGCAAATGCTGGGAATCAGGACCCTTCCCCCACGAGGAATAGCCCTGTGGGCTGCCCAAATATTGCAGCAGACCGCACAACACCTTTTCAGTCGTGTTTGGAAGAGCTTGCCTGAGGCCATTCCTTTCTAGATATGCTTTAAATGAATTTCAGGTAGGCAGATGTCCCGTTCTATCAAGTTCAAAATGAGGAAGAAAGTACAGCAATAGGTATTTAAAAAAGACGTGGAAAGGTATTCTCTGGCAACGTCTTAACATGCTAAGGAACCTCTGACACTTCCCATAATACAACCACTGAGCATACTCTGGAAGTTCAGAGAACCCCATGCCTGGGGGGAGGGAGTCTGAACTACACGGAGAAAACTGGTTCAGCACATTCTGCACTTCACCGTTTCTACACAAGATGGCGCTATCATCTCGAGAGACAAGGACAATTGGGGAAAAATGCCACAGGCTGAACCAGGGTTGGACTCCGTTTGCACGCTGTAATCTGCTGTATTAGTGCAACTGAGTTGAGCTGAGAAATATTAAGGTCAAAATCACTGACCTGCTGCCTTATCAATGTATCTGTGTGATCATCTGTGCCAACCTTAAGGAGAGGGGAAGTGGTATAGGAAAAGTCCCGCACAACTGGGAGTGCTGTTGCTGGTGAGTCTCTTATTTGTAGACGAAGGAGAGGACATTAGAACTGGTCCCCCAGCTCCGATGTGACCAAAGGGCTTCTCAGGCTCCAAGAGGGAGACGGGGGAGGGTACCAGAGCATCCCCGCCCACCTTCCACTGCTGCCTTCCCACTGCCTCTGGTCCCTCCTGCTTGGTCTGCACTGCACCAGCTCACCTGCACGCCTAGATCCTACTGCAAATGCCCGAGATTACAGAGAACAAATGCCGCTCAGCTGAGGCCAGTTTCAGATGCGGTCCCTTGTTACTGCGGCCACTTTAGATCCCTCTGTCACTTCCCAGCCCCCGCTAACATGTAGGCCCCGGAATTCTTGTTGATCTTTGGTTGCCTCCTATCTGAACCCTGTAGCCCAAAGCTAAGCATTTTCACTGGCAACATTTGGGTCACAAAAGCCAACTGTCCTCTTGGACCCAGGCCGGAACAACACTCCGGGAGGTCACTGGCCCGCACCTCCAGGGCTGCATGCGGCGCTGTCTGCTGCCAACAGCCCCCAGTCTCGCTCCGTGTCCCTGAGCTGACCTCTGCCCTAGCAGCCTTCTCCGGAGCTTGTTCACACATTCTTTGACCCCCTATTTGTCCTTGCTCCGATCGCCCAGGCCTGGACTCTTCCCGTCTTCCACAGCAGCTCACCTCCAGTTGCCTCTCTGCCTCACACGGAACGAAAGGCCCCTTCCTAAACATCACAGCTCTGCTCTCAGCCCCCCTCCTGTCCCTTAGGACCTGTCTGTGGGCGTGGGCTTTTGTAGCTCTGTTGTATTCCGACATCTTGTGCATGTTGGATTATTCCACATCTCAGCGTCAGGAGTGACAAGAGGCTCCAAGCCTCAAATTGCAGCTTACGCACTTGGCCAAAGACAAGGCAGGTCAAGACACTCCCCTGCTGATCCTTACCACAGCCCTCTGCTCCTCACCTTAGTCTCAATGCACTAGTCTGAAGGAAACAAACATGTAAAGGCACGAACAGTTCTTGCTTTCCGCTGATTCCTTCTCTTCTGTTTATATTAAAAACATCAGTAACTGGAGATGTGCATGAAGTCAAGTGGGAGTTTATTCCAGGCGAGCAGACCATATTTAAATGCTGTAGGGAAAGACCCAATTGTCAGAGAACACAAAAGTATCTGTGACCCCCAGCAGTGGAGAGCAAAATAACCAGGGTTTTCAGATATCCAACATTCAAGCTATTCCTGTGCACAGATTTGGACAATTCCATGACAAGCTACCGAGGTCAGTCTGTGGCATCGTCCTTTCTGCAACTAAAAGTCTCACTTTGCTGGTGACCAGCTTGTTCACTCCCTTCCCAGTACTATCAGGGGTTTTTCCTTCCTCCATCCAAAGTCTCCATCTTTTCTTGGAATTTTAGTTTCCTCCAGCCTTTTTCCTTGCAGCGGCTGGGCCAGACTGATGCCATTGATGGTCCATCAGTGATGCCTCTGAATCTTGCACTTGGTCCTGTAACTTTGCACCCGCTGTGACTCCAGGACAAAAGACTTGCTGTGGTCAACCAGACTGAAGCAAACTGGATGCAAATTAGCAAAAGGACTGGCTTGCTTTTCTCTTTGTCACCGGCGCCTCTCATGTGATGAGAACAAGCCCAAGCTGGCCATGTGGAACGGAGCGATCATCCTGGCAGAGGCCGCCTTACACCAGCGGCCCCAGCTGATCCACTGGATGGGTGAGTAGGCTGCTCAGATCAGCAGGGGGGCCCAGTGGATGTGCTCACTCACAGACAAAAACATACAGCCATTGCTGTACTCCACTGCCGTTCCATGGTAGGTTGTACCACACTGTGGCCCAGATATTGATGCTGGCACCGAATTTCAATGCCGTCGAGGCATTTTCTTCCCAAGCTTGCGGGAGTAATTAAATTCACCTCATTCCTCCTCCCTCTCAGCTAGAGGGAGTGGGCTGGGAGAGCACTGAGAGATGCTGGTGACCTGTTTTGATAAAAATGGGTGCAGGAAATCGAGGCTTTATGATCCAGACGAGTTTGAGGGAGCGGGGTCTCTCTGAGGATGAGGAAGGACAGTCATGGTCCTCGCCTGGCTCCATTACTGACTCTCCCTGCTAATTAAACTTTATTTAGCTGGAGAAGCGGACATCTCCTGCGTTTGGGACTTCCTGTTTCTGCTGTGTGACTCAACACCAGCTTTGTCTCCGGGACTATTGCTCTCATATTTTATCTTATTTTTGGTAGTGCTGGGGATGGAACCCAGGGCCTCATGCATGTTGCACAAGTGTTCTACCACCAAGCTACATGCTTAACCAGGTAGTGATTTGATAATATAAAGGAACCCCTGAACCTGACTCTAGCCAATTGAGTTTGCCCATCACTGCCAAATTTATCTGTTCCAAATACCAGTTCATACCCAAACTTTCTCTTCTCTGCTCAGGGATATGGAGCAGCCCTGTGTGGCCTTTGAAGCTCAGTCTACACTCAGCCTGACAGTTTAGGGGCCACTATTAAGGAATTTGCTCTTCTTATTTTATGAGCCCAAATGGAACAAGAAAGGGAGGTAAATACTAGTCTGCACAATCACGTGATTTTGTCATCCAGTGGATGCCAAGAGCACTTTGGAAATTAGGAAGCAGGGAAACATTTTCTTCCCAGGAGAAGATACTCTGGTTTTTTTTGTCTTTTTTGACATAGGGTCTCGCTATGCAGTTCAGGCTGGCCTTGACCTCACTCTGTAGCCCGGGCTGATCTCAAACTCGCAGTGATCCTCCCGCCTCAGCCTCCCAAATGCTGGGATTAGACGTGCACACCATCACGCTCGGCAAAGATACTCTTTTTTGAGAATTGATATGTATGTGTGCAGGTGTGGGAACTGGCAGCATTAAGGAATAGTCGTAGGTCTAATCAACTCAGGGAAGAGGTGTTCACAAAGGCAATCTGACCTAGGAGACCCTCCTGAACTAACTGGGAGTAGGAATTCCAAAGCTGCTCCCTCTGGACTTTTCTGTGGGATTTGATGTATTAAAATCTGTCTTAGCCTGTTTGTACTGCTGTAATGAAATACCACAGATGAAGCAATTTATAGAGAACAGAAATTTATTTCTCATGGTTCTACATGCTGAGAAATCCAGAGCCGAGATGTTCCCAGGTTTGGTTGTCTGGTGAAGGCCTGGTCTCTGCTTCCAAGATGGCGTCTTGTAGCTGTGTCTTTATAGAGACAGAATATTGTGTCCCTATAGGTTGGAAGGGGCTAACTTGTCCCCTGAGGCTCTTTTACAGGGCATTAATCCATTCACAAAAGCAGACCTAATCAACTCCTAAAGCCTCAGCCTCTTAAGAGTACTATTATGTTGGGAATTAAGTTTCAACATGAATTTTGGAGGGGAGACACATTCCAACCACAGTAACAGTCAGTGATTATCTGGGACAGTTATGAGGACCATCCACCAGCCTAAGGGATCTAGAGATGGACTTGAACTAGAAGGGAGGCAGTGGGCATTGGGGTCACTTTTAGTGTACAGATGTTTGGTTTTCCCGCGTGGTAAGTGGAGATTTCAGTTTGGGAAGTCTGGTAAGAAGAGATGTTATGCAGAGACAGGAGAACCTGTGTGGAGATACTCAGGGTTTAGTGCCATTCTCTTGGAGTCTGTGAAAGTCCTATTTATCTGGTGCTCAGTTCATCCCTTTCCTCCAACACTGAGTTCATTCTCTGAAATGACCTGACTTGGGAGTACACCACTGTGTGGCCCAGCCTGGGGGAATCTTGAAGATGGAGGTTGCAATGGAGAAGTCACAGGTGCATCTTAGAGCTCTGTAATTTCTTTGCACCAATGATCTAACCTAATGATTTTACTTTAGTAAAAATCTGAAAATGCTACTCTAAGACTTTTCTGAATGGCCATTCTTTAAAACATGTCAATATTTCTGTGTTTGTATTTGCCTTTTTGTACACAGTCTTATTTCCAACAAGCAAAAGCCCAGGAAATCACAGTGGCTGTTATGCATGAAGCTTCGTAGCCTTAAATAATGAGAAAAGGTGGGAGAACTTCCATCTTGTGGCTGAGAAGTATAGAGGGGCTGAACCAAAGAACCTACATCCCCGAAACGTCACACACATCAGAAGTGCTGTGTGTGCAACTGTATTTGGAAACTTGCAATTCACTAAAAATAAGTACAGTAGTAACTTCACCGTAAAGGGTTCTTCTTCTCTTAATACAGGCAATATCAAGATTAGATGTGATACAGACTCAAGAGTGTCAAAGTGTTAATCTTTTCAATTAAATTAGCTTCAGAGTTATCAGATGCTGCAGCGTTGAAGTAGGTGTCTGGGAATCGCAAACTGGTACGTTTTATCTGTGAGTTCTGATTCCTCTGAATTAGCAAACAAAGCCCTGAAACCATTAATATAATTTAGAACTGCATTATTATGGAAATAGATCCCACCTTAATTAGTCTTATAAAAGCCAAACTACAAAGCTGATTAAAGAAAGAACCAGACTAGAGGTTTCATTATTACACCCAAACCATTAATTCGGTTTCAGCAAAACAGTACCACTAAATTGGTGCTGTAAATTTGAATTTTATTGGTTTTTCAGAAAGTTTTTTGTATGTCATTGACAAGTTTGTTCTAGTATTTCTCTGTAAGTTTAAAAAATTAGACCAAGTTTTATGTTTATATATGTGTGTGTGTGTGTGTGTGTGTGTGTATAGATAGATATTTAAGTAATATGATAATGATTTTTAGGTCTAACTGGAAGTTTTCTGAAAATTTTCTACCTTTGAAAGGTCTACTCATCACCCTAATTTGAGAAAAACTGACTGGGGAGACAGACCTTTGGGTTACATACATATTACTGGTACCAGAAATTTGTCTCATAATCTTCTCTTGGTTTTGTAAATGTGGTTTCCTAACTACTTCCTTAGGCTTTGTTAGTATATTGCTAGCAACTGGCCTAGTAGGAGGCGTCGAACAGCAAGCAGGTCAGTAAGTACAGGCTAGATGGGCGTGGTCCTGGCCAGGTGAGATGGTGTGGAGTTGATTGAGATGGAGTGGAATTGATTGGAAGTTGATCAGAAAGAAACAGATGTATCCTTCTCTTGCTGATTCTCTAGCTGAGCTATAAATTCTGAGTGTGGAAGGAGCTTTGCTTTTCCCATGGTGCTTACTCAGAGGTGCTCAAGCAATGCACAGGACAAGGAAGACAAAGTTAGCAACCCCAAGAGTCCTATATGCGTGAATCCACCCACCAAGATCCAGGGCTCCCATGTGCATACCTTGGGTCTAAACTCTTGGGTACACAGACACACATACACGCACACAGACACCCTGCACATGCGGAGACACACAGATACCCACACAGACATCTTTTCTTTGTGGACAGTTTGATGATCTAAAGTGGAGTGCTTCTGATGACTGGGCAGGGCCACCTGAAGCCTTGTCCCTGCGTGGCCCCGCTGGCATCTCGAAATCTGACCAGGCCAGCTCAGAGTGGGTAATCGAGCCTGGCCATACTGCCCGTGAGCTCTCAAGTGTCGGCAGCCTTTCTAGTACACACCCAGGCTCCAAGTCCCCGTGGGCTGTCCCCAGCTGGCCAACCTTTGAGAGAAAGAACATGCTCCTGCTGGTGTATGTTCTACTGCTACCTAGGTTTCTAGGGCACGGAGGCCTGCTGGGGACCTGTCCACCATGGTCAGTTACAGGCCAAGTGCACCATGGTGGCTCGGCCTGTGAGGGGGTCACAATGACCCTGTGCCATTTTCTAACCCCATAAACCAAACAGAAGGGAGAAGCTGGCTCCGTCTACTCACTGCCTGACCTCCAGGTCTTTGGGTAGAGACCAAGTCAGGGCAGGACCCTCTGTAGGCAGGGCCTAGGGATCTGGATTTTTTGGTATTGGGAATTGAACTCATGACCGCATGCTTGCTTGCCACTGAGCATGTCCCCAAACTAGAATATGGATTTTAACAAAATCTCTGATGCACACAAACAGGACAGAACGATTTCAGGAAGGCTGTGAGTTCTTTCCACAGCTCCTGAGTTCAGAACGTCTCTCTTCTCTTGGAAAGGGCCATCCTGTGAGAGTTTATGGCCAGCCGGCCAGGCCTGGGAATTCTTTCTTTTTTTTTTTTTGTACTTGAGATTAAACCCAAGGCATTTGCACTAAGCTACATCTCCAGCCTTTATTTTAGTATTTTTAAAATTTTGCGACAGTGTCTCTCTAAGTCAGTAGGTTGCTCGGGCTGAGCTACAGTTTGCAATCCTCCTGCCTCAGTCTCCCAGAGTGCTGCAATTATAGGGGTGCACCACCGTGTCTGGCTCAGGCCTGAGGACTGAGCTGTGGCTGTTGACATCCCTCTACTGCCAACTATGCTTGAGCAGCTCCTGCAGGGTTTCAGGCCATTAGCACACAAGCCGCTCTAAAGTCACAATGCATCTCCCTCTCCTGCTGTGAAATGTCTTAATCACCACCAAAGATGACCCCTTTCCTCCAGCCTCCTCCCTGCCTCTGTGGCCGGTGACTGCATTCCACTTTTCTTTGTGCAGCAATCACTTGCCTGACTGGGGGAAAAGAAAGAGCTCGTGGCTGGTGGCTGTGATATCCTATCTCTTGCCTGCGTTATGAGCTGTGAGCCTCCTGGAGATCAAGGGACCTATTATCAGCATTAGCAGGCCGGGGGCAAAGTGCCAAGGATGCCTCCCGTCCCCAGTGTAGGCTCAGCAAAAGCAAGAGATTAGACCAAGGTACAAAAGAGTCCTCTCTGTCCTTCCCTCTCTCCTCCCCGCTCCTCCCCTCCCCAGGCACAGCACTGTACTCTCGAGTTGAGTGAATGCGGATGACAGGAAGATGTGACTGACCAACGGCACGGGTACCCAAGGCCTTGTTCTCTCAGTACTTGAGCTCTTTCTCTTTTCCTAGAAGCTGGTGGAGGGATTTGGCCCCATCATGTTAATTTAGTGTGCTTGTTGTTCCACAGATAATAATTATTACCTGAAGAGCAAATAGAGGCATTCCAGAAAGACTGACCTGAGAAGGAAGAAGATCGGAAGACAGGTGGCTCTGGTCCTGTGGGCTGGACGGCTGCGGAGCTGCTCACGTCTCCTCCTCAGAGTTTCTTATTCCTCTTTTCTCTAGCTGGGTCTACCGAGTGGCTGAGTTTCAATGTGCATCCAACAGACTGATTGTCTGCCGTGTAGTTTGCTCCGTCAGTGGTGTTTCTAAAGCTGGTTTCCCACTGGCTGTGCTTTGAATCAGCTCCTTGAGGTTGTAAGCCAGCCTGAGACGGCGCTGTAGCGTGGGCATTAGTCCGTGCAGTGAATTGGGGAACCTTCAGCCTTACGCTGTGGACGTTGCGTTCTGCCTTTGAGGAGTTCACAGTCTAACTAAGGGCAGGAATGTTAGCCCTGTAACAGTTCCATCACATTAATAAAATGACTATAGAACCTAGAAGGTTACAGAAGGCAGAGTGGAGAAGAAGGGCGTTCCATAGTGTACATCTGTGAGCTGAGATATTAACCCTGCTGATTTTCCTCAGGTCTCTGTAGGGCAATCTCATGGCTGAGGGCTGAGGAAAAGACAAGTGTGCCAGGCTTGGAAGTTGTCTTGTCTAATCTGTCTCCCCATCTGCATGGAAGGCACTGATTTCTGAAGAGTTCTGTTGACCTGCAGGACTCATAGCGAGCTCCTGGCAGAGGAGTGTGGGGCTCAGGCTCATGGGAGAGTCACAGGGTCTGGTCTTATGGTAGAGAAAAGCTCAGCACTCTTCAAGATTGCATCACTACACAGTACACTTCACAGTGACATCATCCTGAGGCCGCAGCATGGAGGGCTTTGCCCCAGCGCCCACTACCCTGCTCTGTTGGATGTCACGGGTCCCTGATGCTGGGGGCCATGTCCTTTTCACCTCCTTCCCTGCATGTCTACTGGTCAAGGGATTTCACAGGAAAGGCTGCTGGACTTCCTAATCAGACCTGTGCTTAGTGCTAGAAATGACTGCTGAGTGCATCTCGCACTGGGGCTCCCAGGGCACCCTGAGGGCCCTGGAGGGCAGAGTAGCCTGCTCTGGGCTGTGTGGCCCTGTTCTGGGGGAATCTGGTTACAACAGCATCCAGAAAAAGTGTTACTGTTGAAACAGAGCTAACGTGCAGTGTGTTAGCCAGGGACCTGCAGAGAAATAGAGCTGAGGACACAGGCGCAGGAAAAGCCTTCTGTGGTGGCTCATGTGGTCACGGGGCCCCGACATCTCATAATCTGCTGTCGGCACCTTGGAAACCCAGGAGAGCTGGTGCATAATTACAGTCTGAGTCCAAACAGTTGAGAACCAGAGGAGTGAGCAGTTGTAAATCCAAGTCTAAGCTTAGGAGGAGGCTCAGATGGGATTAAACACTTCTGATTTTTTTTTTTTTTGAGACAGGTCTCACTATGTTGCCCAGCCTGGTCTTGAATATGTGGGCTCAAGCGGTCCTCCTGCCTCAGCCTCCTGAGTGGGTAAGAGTATAAGCACACTACTACTGCCTGCTCTTTACATTTTTGTTGCTTTCATCTCAACAGATTGGAAGATGCCCTCCCACATTAGGGAGGGTGACCTGCTTTCCTGAGTCCATAGATCCAAGTTCTGGGCTTACCTGGAAACACCCTCATGGATGTGCCTAGTTTAATTTGAACACCCCACAATGCAACCAAGCTATCACTTAAAATTATCCAGAAAAGCATACCATGGTAGAGGGGAGTAGAAGCCAGAAGGAGAAGAGGCCTTAGGGGTGGGGGGAGGGGCGGGAGCTGAGAGTGTGCAAAACAACAAGCTCTGTTGTTCTGAGAAAACTAAGGTAATTGTCTTCCCTGTGGTAAAGGGTGAGCACGTGCTAAGGGATGAGACTTATTTTGACTCTTTTCTCGTGCAGGTTAGGGATTCTATCACATTTTCCACCTATCTGTCATGCTTTGAGTGATGTGACCAAAAATGATTATGCAGATGATATGCTCTAGGGAAGACTTCTCTGCTTCTTTCCAGTTTTAGTATATATCCTGCCAAAGCAAGCATTGGGCTGCTTCTTGTGTACTATCTTAGTTGTTTTTCTTGTTGCTGGGACAAAATACCTGATACCCATAGGTTGAGGAGGAGAGGTTTATTTTGACTCACGGTTTGAAGATGTTTCAGTCCAGAGTTGGCTAGCTCCCAGGCAAGGAGGCATGGCAGAGGAGAAACAGTCCATGGCATGGCAGGCAGAAAGCAGCAAGGGATCAAGGGAGGAGGAGAGATAAGGCCCACCTCTTCCCAGCAACCAACGTCACATGCAGCTTCATCTCCTAACATCATACCCAGCTGGACTAATATTACACACCCATGATCCAGTATCAATTACATGCATGATCCAGTCACTTTCCAAAAGCCACACCTATGGGTGTATGAGGTTTGAGGGGACATCTGGGTATGAACAATAACATATACTCACTGACTTTACATTTACTTTACATTTGTACCTCTATAATCTATAGTAGTATAATAATTAACATCTCATCAGGCCCAGGGGCTGAAACCAAATGGTCTCACTTTAAAAATCAAGACACACACAAGCATGTACACACACACACACACACACACACACACACACACACACCCCTAAGTAGTAGGTTTTTCCACCTCTCGGTATTTGAATATATGTAGAGGGCAACGCTACTATGATGAGGCTATTTGTAAACTATCTTCTGTCCTGTCCCTGTCAGGGTGCACGGAGAGGGCTACCTCTCTCTCTTCAAATCAAAACTTGCCAGCTAACGGCACTGAGAGAGAACTTCCGGGTTCAGGCTTATGACTTCCAGGAAATGCTCATGATTCCTAATATGAAAGCCCAGTAGACCCAAGAGCCAGCAGTCTTGCTCCAGGCTGCTCTGCTTCATGTGTGAGCCATACATCGACCTGCTGCTCATGATAGGAGCTTCTTTCTTGTCCAGTTGTCCTGATCCAGAATGTCTGACTAGTTTCCTTACCTGCTGGTCCATTACTCTAACAAGGGCCCCTCTGAGATCTTCTTGCTGTTTCTTCTCAGGGTCTAGGGACCTGTCTCTAAATCTTAATCCTCTAGCTTCAACTTTTTATGGTTAGATCTTGTTGACAACGTAGGCTATTCTATCATCGATGGGAGTGGAAGACATTTGGCACCTGAATAATGACATTCAAAGATGTCCACACCCTAACACCCAGGACCTCTGAATGCATAGTGTCTTAATTAGTTTTTGTTGCTGAGACAAAATACCTAACACCCAAACGTAAGGGAGAAAAGGTTTATTTTTGTTCAAAGTTTGTAGAGGTTTCAGTTCAAAGTCAGTTGGCTCCAAGGCAGGGCAGTATGTCAGAGCAGAAACAGTCCGTGGTAGGGCAGGCAGGAGGCAGCAGCAGCAAGCAGCCTTCTTTTCAGTCCCTTCACAGTCCATCCAGGCCAACTGCTTTTTGGGTGATGCCACCCACACCTAGTGTGGATCTTCCCATTATCCACAGCCAGAGGTTCACTAATTCCAAGCAGTGCATGAATTTAGTACCACACACTTGCAATCCACAGTATCACACACTAGATCCAGTCACCTCTGAAAAATTGTACCTACGAGTGCATGAAGCTTTAGGGAAACAGGTAGGTACAAGTCATATACTTAGGTTGGGTTTCATGGCAAAGGGGACTTTGCAGATCTAATTAAGATTACAGACCTTAAAATAGGGAAATGATCATGGAACGTCAAGTGGGCCCAATCTGATAATTGATAACATAGCCTTGAAAAGCAGACATCAGGGAGGTACAAAGAAGGAGGAAGGAGAGATGCAGCAGGCAAGAATGTTGGGTAGATTTCGTGTGTCAGAAAGACTTGATGGGCTTTGCTGGTTCTGAGGTGTGGGACCCACGTGTGTGGACCAAAGCAAGACCTCTAAGAGCTCAGGGCAATCCTGTCTTTCGGTCAGCAAGCACACAGAGACATCAGCCTGGAACTGCAGGGAGCTGGATTTATTTGTCCAATAACCAGAGTGGGTCTGGAATTGAATTCTTCCTCAGAGCTAGTAAGGAATTCAGCACTGCCACCCTCACCCTGATTTTAGTCCAGTGAGACCCATGTTGGATTTAGGACTTCCAGAAACTCTGAGGTAATAACTTTGTTATTTTAATTTGTGTTTGTAATAATTTGTTGTAGCAGCAATAAGAACCTGCGACATTTCAATAATGCAAAATATCATCACAGTGGAAGACAAAAGTGCGCAAAAGAGATGTTGAACTCTTGCTTTTATAGCAGCAATTGTCATCAACAACAAAACTCAGATGCCTGTTAGTCAAATGCCTGATTTTCTAGGTTTATTCCTCATGTCCCAAATTTCTCAGTGTTTCATCTGATGTTTCACATTTTTCTAACCCAGTAACTTCCTACTGCTGCAGATGCACAGAGGTTATGGTGAGGTGAGCAGCATGTGATTATAGCTGCTCTTCTGTGGTACTTACTTTGGCCTGTTGGCTTTACAAACATCACTGCCTGTGCTACCTATGATAATCATGCTAGGCAAGATGGGCTGGGAGGGTTGGATCCATGCAGTATTCTCGCCCTTGTATTCCAAAGGCTGAGGCAAAACAGAGAGCCAAAGGTCCCGGGAGTCTAGAAAGGGGTGAGAGAGGACCAGAGAAGTGGTTGTAGCAGAGCCATGTAGGACAGGTAGCCCTGACAGTGCCCTCCAGGCAGCTAATGTGTTTGTTGGAGATCTGAGAATATTCCTGGCGGGATTCCATGCAGGATCCAAATATGCATGCCAGCTTCTCCCCCACCCTTTTCTCTGAGAAGCAGGCTTGGCCCTCTTCCTCTTGGCCTGAACGGTCGTAGCAGTAGTTTTAAAGACCTAGAAATCTTACTAGTTTTTTTTTTTTTCGGTTGGTAGGTTTATATGTAACATGGCATGTTTTCACTATCTTGAGCACTGTGAGTAGCATCTACTCACTTTCTTCTGTAGTTGAATCTACAGGATGCCAAGAGACAAGAGAGAGAGAGGGACGGGCACCAAGAAAGGACGGCAGGCTCCAGGGACTGGCAGAGGCATCGTGCTCCGTGCTTCCATTTACTTCTGGAATTAAAGAAAGAAGAAAATAGTGGGGATTCCTCTAGCTTGGTGTTGTGAGCCGTTTGTGTTACAGCTGTGGTTAGGCGGCTTCTGTGAAGCGTGGCTTGCGTCCCCTGCTGCTCTATTCCATTCCCCACCCTCCCTCCCAGAAGCTGCCCAAAGCACCAAAAGCCCCGCAGCTCCCTGGGAGAAGCTCAACACAGTTCCAGCCCCCGGCCAGCAAGGTCTCCGTGACCTACAGTCACTACCAGCCCCGTCATTGTCCGTCCCCCTCTTTAGCTCTTGAGGACCACTGTAAGTGGTTTACCTGTATTGTCTGGTTTAATCCTAACAATAATCTCACCATTATCCTCATGTTAAGAACCCCCTGTTTTTTGAGGTGGGAGTCTTGCTGTGTTGCCCAGGTTGATCTTGAACTCTGGGGATCAGGTGATCTTCCCACCTCAGTCTCCTGAGTAGCTGAGACTTCCACGCTTGTGCCGCCATGCCTGGATCATTCTATCTACTTTATTTTTATTTTTAGTTTTGGTCTTTTTTGAGACAGGGTCTCACTATGAACTCATGATGATCCTCCTGCCTCAGCCTCCTGAGTGCTGGGATTTTACAGGCGTGTGCCACCACACCCAGCTTCATTCTATCTACTTTAGAGGTAAGGAAATCAGATCCAGAAAGTTTAAGTAACCTGCCCTTCTTCACAAGATTAACAAGTGTTGGTGCTGAGATTCAAACCCCCTCAGCACAACACAGGCCCCTCTTCCATACCACCCTTACTGTCTCTCTTTGGCTTAGGGATTTCACATCTTGTACCTGTGGCAGGGAGTTGTATAAAGGGCATGCTTTTTTGGCCTGATTGAATGACAGTGTGGGGAATCCTACTTTGTGTCGTTGAAATTTACTTCTAAGGTAATTCTAAATTAAATTTCTTACTTTCAGTGATTTTGGATATTTGTGATATGATTACTACCCTCAGGAACTGTTTATTAAGCCCATTCCATGAGGGATCATCTGAAGAACTTGCCTCCAAAGCGAGTTTTTTTTTTTTTTTAATTTTAGAAACATAAAAGTACAAAAACATATTGACAAACAGACACCCATTATCATAGAAAATAGTACAATCACAACTAATCTATAGACAAGGTGATATGGTCTCAACAGTAGTTGTTGCTTTATCCATTGATA
>PVLD010026326.1:0-22339 GCA_004027595.1 Dinomys branickii | reverse complement strand
ATCTTAAACCTCATTAATCTCTTTTTTTCCTTCTGAGAGTTTAGTCTCCTATTAAGCCCATTAAGAAAGTTCTTAATTTTAGGAACTATTCAACAGTTCCAAATAAGCACTTATTCTTCTATCTTTCATTTCTCTGCTGGAATTCTCCATCCTTTCCTTACTTTGTCCATCTTTTCGTCCATTCTGTTCAATACAGTTCACTAGTATTATAAAGCACTCGTCCACCAATTCCAGTGTCTGGGTTATCTGTGTGTCTGCTTCCACTGAACAGGTTTTCTCTTGATTGAAAATAACACTTTCCTGTATTTATTATAATTTTTGGTAATGTGTCAGAAATTATGTACTCAGTAATCAAGAAATGGCATTTTCTCCCCAGACAGAGCCCCTACTGCAGGATAGCACTGTCTGCCTGTCCCCAGACTCAGCTCTTGTCCTGTCCACGAATCGGCATGGCCTCTCTAGGCCTCACAGCACCTCTCTGCAGGGCACTGGACGGCACTGAGGACCTGCAGGTGCAGTTCCCTGCTCTCACTGCTACAACCAGAAGGCAGGTTTCACGCTGCTTCCACAGGCCAATCAGAAGCGAAAGCCTTTTTCCTACCTAGGATCTGTAGCTCTGTCCCTGGTTTCCATTCACTTGATTCATAGGTGAACTCCATTACCTTAGTTTGTCAGAAATATGTCTAACTTAGCTTGTTTTTAAGAAACAGGTTTGACACTTGTGGGGTTTTTTTGCATTAACTAAATATATATTTTATTTAAAACACTCACATAGCATTATCAGGAATAACATAATAATAAACAGCTTTCAAGTAACCTGCATTCATAACATTACAATACTTTCCAGTATTTATAACCACCCTCAGATTTTACATATAAACCAAACATCTCATGAAAATGAAATGAGACTAAGTTAAAAAAAAAAAGCATAGCAAAATGCACACAGAAGTTCATTATCTTAGTGTCCAAATGCAAATATTCCCCACCAAAGTTAGCCTTTCAGAAGTGAACTTTATGTCACTGTGCATCAATCAAGATGAAAAATTCATTCAAGTAAAGTTGCCACCACTGAAGTGTCAAGTATGGCCAGGCAGTCAACCTGATTCCGATATAAGCAAACTGCAGATCAGCTTTCCATTCATTCTAACTGAGGCATGCTAGATACATACAGTTATAGATCTGGTATTTACAATACGACACTCAACTTCTTCCTTTCCTACCTAATCTCTTCCCTCTTACCCAAACTGCACTTCCTGCTCTTGGTGGCCAGCAGTTTGAAAATGGCAGTGGATCACACAGTCACAAATATTCATCGGATGGCTGACTCCACATCACAAAATGCACGCACAGTGCTCTGGGTTAGACCATTGTTTGTGGAAACGGTACAACCATCTGATTCAGTTGCAAAGCAAGTGGTTTGAAAATGCTTATAAATTGGACACAGCCAAAAACTTGGGAGCTTTTTAAAAGACAAAAATCATCCTATAAATATTTGATCCCTAGAATGAAAGGCCTCCACTGATTTAAAGATTTGACCAATAAAACCCCAAGGTCTGCAATGATTAAAGATTTAACCAATAACACCTAAGAGTTCTCACTGATTGAAAATTTATGTGAAAAGCCAGTAAGCAAAAATGTACTTAGCACTAAATGAAATTATATGGTCCGATTGGATCCTGTGCCTCAGCTTGAGACCCGTTTACAGAAGTCCTTGCACAGTGTTTGACTCTTGTGATTGTGTCTGTCTCCTGTCCTGTCACTACTCACCCCGTGCCTTCCTGCTCTGTTACACTGGGGTTTGCCAAAGTCTGACACTTGCTTTGTCACCTTCAGATCCCAGCCATCTCCTCGCTGCTACCTTCAGCACTGATCTGCAGAACATCTCCCTCTTACTCACCAAGCTGCCAAAGAAAATTCATTAGAATTCCTCAAAGCTATTGACCTCCCCTATTTACCTACGCAAGCACAGGGGCTCTTCCCATCAGGGACAGCACGGATTGATTTTGATAGGCAGGTTCTTGATTTTATCCATTTCTAATTTCCAGCAGAAATCCTCCTTCAGCCACAGTGTTTCAAGATTTCTGTAAATACACATGACCATGTCATTTGTGTTTTTCTTCTATCTCCTGCCCTGCGTCCAAGAATATTGCTTGCATGGGTAACGTACCAGTACGAAAATAAGCACGATCTGGACACTGAGCACAAAGAAAGAGTGCTTAAGGCCTCCTTGGTGCACTGTGTGCCTGAGTTTGCAGAATGGAGGAGAAGGGCTAAGTGCCTGAGGGACTCGGGCATGCCGATGCCCCTGAACTTGGAATTAAAACTAGAACACAGTCACATCAGTTGTCAGCCTGAAACACCAGAGTGCTGGGTCAGCTGCTCAGGGTGGGAAGGGCAGGGCCTGTGCACAAAGCACCACTACTGCTTGCACCCTGCTTGTCAACACCAGCAGAGAGTGAGCTGGCCAGAGTCTCCTGATTGAGGTAGGACCAGGGCGGGACCTCCTTCTGGAGGCCCAGGAACTGGAGTCTGGTGGAGGCTGAGTCATCAAGTCTGTATACAGCCAAAGAGCTAAAGAACCACAATATCTAAGAACCAGACACTCAAAGGAGGCCAGAAAGCAAGAGGAGGAAAAAGGCAAATAAGAAATAACCAGATTTGAACTAGGAAAGCCAATTAAGAAACCTGCAAGGCCTCAGCATGTGCCTAGGGCAAACATTAGGCTCTGAGCTTCCCAGTAGCTAAGATGAAAAGGAAACAGGGCCATTTATATGAGCTTAGCAAGAACACTGCAATCTTTCCTGTTAAAATTCAGCTTGGCATTCCACAGTGTCTTGGTTACTTTTCTCTCATTACTGAGACTGGCATTACAAAATAACCAACACCCAAAATTAAGGAAGGAAAGGTTTATTTAGCTCACAATTTGTGGAGGTTTCAGTCCATAATCAGCTGGCTCCAAGGCAGGGTGACATGGCAACACCTCAAGGTGGCAGAAGACAGCTTTTCCCTCCTTATATTGTATGCCAGCTATCCACCACCCACGCCCACACTAGCTCCATGCCCTCCTCTTGCACAGGCTCAGGATGAATATAAAGTAAGGACCCCAGCTCCCTGCTGAATCACATAGTTAACCTTCTAAACTTCTCAAGTGGACACAATGAATAACATCCTACAGCAGGAAAAGCATGTCCTTTTCACCCCAGGGCATAGAACTGCTGAGTTACTTAGTTAAGCTTCTAGACTACTCAAGTTGACACAGTGTACCAACCATAGCACAGAGAGTACAGTGAGGGAGATCATGGAGGTGACCTCAAGATATGTCAGAGGCCACCTCTGGACATCACACCAAGATCCACTTCCCGGGAAAAATTTCACTGATTGTTTCTGTCTGTGTCTCTCCTGGGGTTGGGACACACACCTATAATGCGGATCTTGAGGCCCAGCTTCCTGGTGATAAAGGCCACCATAAGGTGAGGCATAAGAGTTGTCCACAGTCCTTCAATACATGGCTTCTGAGTTTCTGTAACTGAGACCTGCAGTTAAAATAGCCTCAAGCAAAAATGTATGTATGTAAGTATATATATATATATATATATATATATATATATATATATATATACATGCAGGATGGCTAACATGATTCTACTATTGTATTATGTCACTTAATGGTAAGGAATAGTTGATGACTGGTTGTTTGATCAATCTTGTATGTCTATATGTGTTATCCTGAGCATACACTTTGAAGATATTAATATGCAATGCAACAACTATTGTTCGTTTTCTGTTGCTTTGTCTATAATTCAATTCTGATTATACTGTTATTGTGCTACTTTGTGTCTCTTTGTTAATGCTTTCCGTGTTTTTTTTCTTTTTTCTGTTGTTGATGTAGTTCTTTTTCTTTCACACTTTAAAAAAGAAAAAAAAAGAAAAATTATATTTAAAAAATGTAAGTAAGTATGTATGTATATGCAGCATATCTAACATAGTTGTACTACTGACTTAGGTCACTTTATTGTAAGGAATAGTTGATGATTAATTGTTTGATCAATTTTGCATGTCTATATCTATGTTCCTGAATATACACTTCGAAGTTATCAATATGTAATGCTACAACCATTGTTGATTCCCTGTCACCTTGTCTGTAACTCAGTTTTGATTGTACTATTCTTATGCTACTTTGTGTCTGTTTGTTAATATGTTTTTGTTCTTTTACTTTTAAAATAATAAAAAAAGTAAAATAGCCTCAAGAAAAAATTTATGTGACATCCAAACATGTAACATATACACATTTATACCTGCATGATATGTATTTTTTTGAGACAGGGTCTTACTGTGTAGCCCAGGATGGCCTCAAACTCACAGTGATCCTCCTGTCTCAGCCTCCCAAGTGCTGGCATTACAAGCAGGTGCCACCATACCTGGCCATGCATGACATGTTTATAACAGATTAACACTGGTTTACAACATAGGAATATAAATGCTATATATTTATAAGATAAAACATTTAATATATCTCAAACAAGCATGATAATAACATTAACATCCATAAATATATATTGCATATTTAAAACATATATACACAAGTATATATTTGCATATTTAAAATGGTATATAAATTTGCATACATGTCTCAAAACACATTTATTATGTTTAATTCAAAATTTCCATGACATAATCCATATCCTAATTGTGTGCACTATATTATGACAGTATTTGCTGTCCTGTTCCTTCCCTTTCTAAAACACACACCAATGGCTGTTGTTACCAGGTGAATGTCACAATCCCCTGGCATCTTTCGCAGGCAGCATTCAGACAATGGAAGGTCAAGCCAAGGGAGACTAACTTTGGCCCTCCACCTGTCACCTGCGTGACCCTGAAGGGGGTTTCCAGGACACTCCACCATCAGATACTTGGTTGCAATAACAACAATAACAATAATAATAATAATAATAATGGGACAAGTGGGAGGATTCATGGATGATTGCAAAAATAAGTGGGGAGTCAGGCTGTGGTAATGGTAACAGAGAGAGCTGCTCTGCACAGCATCCAGGACACAGCAGGGAAGAAACTAGAAGCCCAACCCTTGTGGGGCCCCAAGGCATTCAAGCACCCTGACAAACTGGCTGGGTCCCATCACAGTCACAGTCAACTGGTCAGGAGACTGGCCTGGGGCAAAAGGGGCTCTAGGAGGCCCAGGAAACTGGGCAAGAGCAGTGACCTGAGGACCTGGTCTCAAAAGCCCAGCTCAGGCTCCTCAGACTTGGCTTCCCCAGGGAATAGCCCTCCCGCACAGCCTGGGAACCTACTGGGATCTGCATCACTGCGCCACTCCCACCTGAGCCATAGAGCCTGCTTTTCCCACGCTCAGTCTAAGGGTGATCATTGGGGGGTCTGATTTCAGGCACTTAGGTGTCCTCCTCGCTCCTTCCTCCTCCTCCCAGGGCAGCCTTCCTCTCCCCACTTCCCTGCCCCTCATGCTCAAACCAGCATGTCTCCAGTGGACCCCTTTCTCAGCCCCCTTAGATGTCCTATCAGCCTCCAGCCCCTGACCACTCCCGCCACACCAGAGGGAAGGTGTCCCACTACCCCTATCTGCTCAAGGGCTTGGGGACTTGCTGTCCTTCCCTGAGCCAGCCTGGCCCTGATCCAGGAACCAATCTAGGCACTGTGTCCACATGACATGTACCAGTAGGGGGTGGGGAAGGGACCTCAGGGCAGAGGCAGGGCTGGCTGAGAGATCATAGTGACCCAGCTGCTCTTTCTTAAGGAGGCTGTCAGACCCCAGGACCTTAGAGAGGCACGGATCAGGAAGAACTCAGGGAGGAGGATCCATGGAGGGGCTTATGCTGGTGCTGGTGCTGTGGGTACCCCTGGTATCCACGGAGATCAGGAGAAGCAAGCTGACAACGCCAGGTAAGACCAGGAGGCCAGGGGAGGAATGGGCCGGGTGGAAGTCCAGAGAGAAAGAGAGGAAAGAGGGGTATTGGAGCCAGGGACCCATGCTTGCTGTGTCCCCACAGCCTCAGGCCTGAGTCGTTTCCAGTGCTTCAAGGTCAGCAGCGTGCCAGTGCCTGCCTGCTGTGTGCCGCACCACTGAGAAGGTCTGTGTCTCCCACCAGATGATGGTCTACACCAGTGAGTCTCACCCCCAGTTGGGGGGTGGTCGTGGCTATTCATGTTCCCTGTGCCATTTGGAGAACCAGCTCTTGGGTAACAGCTCCCCCCACCAAAGTGTGACCAGGACAGAGGCTCTGCTGTCACTGAATCCACCAAAGAAGGAGGCAAAAGGAGGGTCAGGCAGGCAGCAGAGACTTGCTATCCCTGAGCAGGAACTTGTGCCCTGTCCTACCACCCAAGACCCCCACACACCAAGGCAGCCCCCTCCTGTGGCACACCATGGGATTTCAGAGGCAGTAAGACCTGATTCTAAGAACAAGTCATAAAGAAGATTATAAAGGGATCCATGAACACATTTCCTAGCCCCATGGAAACAGTCATTTGTAAAAGTGTCCCCGGAGCCCCTGTTCTGAGCACATGTGGGTTCTTTGCTCTTACTGGAGAGCTGAGACCCAGGTCCTCAGACCATAGCTCCTGACCAGCTTCCTGGGCCACCAAGGACCCCTTTGCCCCAGCCTGGCAGAACTGCCTCTCCCTCTCCTAGAGGGCCAATCGCAGCAAAACCCACTTCACACAACTCCGCTAATGGACCTCAGGTCAGCTCCTGTCCTCATTTCCTAGGAGCAAGCTTCAAAGCCCATCTTGCACACTTGGGCTTCCTGTAGATCAGTCTCGAAAGTGGAGGTGCAGGACTGAGAAGCTTTTTCCTGAGGAGCAGGCTTCTGACAACGGGCATGCTCTTCACGATGTCCTACATGGCACCTTCAGTTGCCGTCATAGCTGATGCGGAGCCCAGTTGTTCTCTGCAATCCCAGCAGGTTAAAGCCGTAGTCAAGGTAGGATTTTTCCCAAAGAAGGTGGTGAAAGGAATGCCAAGCAGGCTGTTTCTCCCAGTGTGAGGCCCCCACTGTCCCTACAGCGACTGCCCCAACCCCTAAGGTCTTCTTTTTTTCCAACTAGAATGAAAGAATTTCACACTCAGACTAAGTTTTGTTTCCACCTTCAGCCTTACCTTTCTTTTAATATTGTGCCCTCTATCCCTAAACTCCACCCAAGGATCGTGTTTACAGTTTCTCTTGGCCTGGAAGGTTACATAACATGGGTACTTGATGAGGGAAGTGGGAGTGCTTGAGGGGCTCTCTTCAGGGGCCTCCTGTCCAGCGGAAGCTCCCCAGCCTTAGAGATCTGTGCTGCCTGCACTGTGGAGCACAGTCTGGGGGACAGTAGCTCAGAGTCAGAGACTCAGAGGAGGTCCAGTGCTCCACGCTCTGCTAGAGACTCCCTCATTACCCTAAACACTGTGCCACTGAGCAGTGTTCTTTAGAGCCTACGATGTGCTATCATATAGTACAATACACTTCAGTGTAATGAAGCATAGCATAATACATCATAATGCAATATAATGTAATACAACATAGTAGATTGCAACATATTATACTAGGACATAAATAATTGCCATGCTATATAACAGTACATTGAAGCTTAATACAATATAATGCGATACAATACAACATCTGATTCAATATAATACGTAAATTATAACACAGGATAAGAGGTAGATCTCACCCCAAATGACCCATTTTCTAGTCAGGTTGGGATGATGGATTCCTGGTTGTTAGAAATGACATCTCTCTGGAAGACCATGCATCAACTTTGGACAAACAGTCCCCCTGGGCACTCCACAGGTTCTCTGTGGCTGTCAGTCCCTTTCCATTCTTCCCCCTTGACTCTGTTTCCCCTGCCCTGGGCAGGAAGTCGCCCAGGCTTGTCTGGCTACAAGGAAGAGCCCTAGCTCTTTGTTGTGCCTATTGGAGGTAACCTTGAACAGCCCCACTTGTGAACAGACAGCAGAAGGTAGCTTCAGTGTCTCTTGTAAGACCAGATCCCACTTCTCAAATGGAAAGCCGCCACACCTCTCCCCCTCACCTGAGTCTCTGGGGGAGCCACCCACCACCTCCTGTCTTTACAGGTTCAAGGATGAGAGCTCAGATCAGCAAGAGCTGTGCCCCAAGATGTCCCAGCTCCAACACCTGGTATGAGTGGATGCCGGTCCCTGGGGTGCAGGCCAGGATTGTCAGGGATTGCTGCTCCAAGAATCTCTGCAACAAGGCATCCCCCAGCCAGGAGGGGCTAAGGCAAGAGGAGTTCCTGCCACTAGTGGGCCTGGGCTTCCTCTGGACGCTGTTGTGAGCACCCTCACCCAATACCCCCACTCAGCCATTGGCACATCCCGTCCTCCACCTTCAGCTGCCGTCCTCTGTCCCTTCCAGGACACCCAGGGGGATACTGCCCACATGAGGTGCCAGGGAGGGCACCTTGGTCTCCACCCTGGACCCCTCTATGTCCATGTCTGACATCTTAACTCAGGAAGCAGGGAAACAGGCCTTGCTGCTCACAGAGAAGGTGGCTTTTGGGTTTGAGAAGAGGGCTCCTTGTGAAAGGTCCCTGCCCTGAGTAGGCCCCTGTGAGGGACAAGAAGAGGCTGCTAAGTCCAGACTCTAGCTCCACCTTCTCCAGCTCAGCCTCTGCTGCCTACGGAACCCAGGCAGAGGAACATGGTAATCCCCCTACCATGTGCTGGGATCACAGCCCTCACTCCTCAGAGACAATAAACTCTCATTGCTCCATGCCTGGCTCCTGCCCCTTCACTGTCCTTGCCCACAGACTCACCCCCCACCACCACCCAGTTCCGTACAGCCTCTGTGGGTGTTGCACCCAGAATGTCTTCAGAGCCATGCAGCTTTCCACAGCCACAGAAGGACTGGACTGCCCCTACTTCAGGGGCCCAGCACAAGTGCAGAGTGTTCAAGGCTCAGGTAAGGAGGGGACATGCAGGGATTCAGAAGGGCATGGGAGAGAGGGCCAGGCAGACCACATGACATAGTCACTGTTTGCTAAAAGAAGTGAGGCCTGATGAATATGAGCTGCATATCTAGCCTGGAAAGAATGAGCAGGAGGGGGATTTAGTGAGGGCACAGGTGAGGACCAGGGAGGCACTATGGGGCTGATGTGGCCTTCAGGACTGCCAGGCTGAGCAAGCACCCCTGGGCATGGGGATGGGCATTCCAAGAGGACTAGGGGGTGCTAAGAGGAAGGACTGGCCTGTGACTGGGCAGCATCCCTCTCTCGGTCTCCCCTACCTGTCCCCTACAGTCTGGAACCCTGCCCCCCACTCACCCGCCCCCATGATCCCACAACCTCACTGATCAGCTGTCATTTCCCTTAGGGACCAAGGTTGGCCCAGTAGCTCCTCAGTGGCTCTGGATGCCCCTGTGCCTTGGCCTCTCCATTCCAAGGAGGCTGCCCAGAGTCCCAGAATTCCTTGCTGAAGCAGTATTCCTCACCTCCACTTGTACTTATGAACTTTCACTCCAAGTTTCAACCACCATCACACACACACACACACACACACACACACACACACACACACACACACACAGCAGCACACTGGCCCCTGCTCACTCCCCAGGGTGTGGGGTTTCTGGAATCTCTGGGTCTCAAGGTTGCAGGGGACAAGGGTGCTGAGGGTCCAATCTAGCTGTGGCGGGGCAGACTCCTAGGAACGTGTATGTATAACCTGGATGCTGTGCTGGGTCAGGGTCCCCTGTAGCCTCTGCACATGTCACTGTGTCCCTTTTGGAGCTGGGGGTCTTGGTCCCTCCTTTGGACAGAGGACCCTGGACTTCAGGCCCCTCAGGACAACATCCCAGCTGAAATCAGTAAAGGCTGAAAGAGTGGATAAAAAAGAGTGAAGGAGAGATGCAGACAGGTGAGGACCCAGTGGCCAAGGCTGAGAAAGAGCTCTAGTGAGCACACGCCGACCAGGACTGGACTAGGGGCTTGAGGATCTCAGGGACAGCCAGGCATATGTGAAAGAACATGAGATCTGCCCTCCAATGAGGCTGCTGTTTCTCCCCCAGCCACTCAGCTTCCTGAGCTCCTCAGACCTTTAGAAATTCCCAGCACTGTCCCAGTCTCTCCGGGGTACAGAGCCCTTTCCCATCACCTGTGGCCCTCATGAGGTCACAGTCCATCCCGGGTCTGAACCCAGTAAGACAGAACAGGGCAGGGCTGAGGATCATGCACATAATCAGGCTGGTGGCTCAGCTTACCTAGACAGAGAGGCTGGAAGAGCAGGTGGCTGGGCCAGCTGGGTGACAGATCAGGAGGGTAGAGAGACGTTTAAAACAATAAAGTCACTTACTTTGGCTGACAGAACTCTGTTTTTCTTGATCGCAAGAAGAGGGTTGGGGGCATGTCTCAATAGTAGACACTTGCTTAGCATGCATGAGGCTCTGGGTTCAACCCTCCTGTGAAGATATAAATTTCTCTCCACTACCAACTTTTACCACAATCCAAACAAAAGTAGAATTTTCCTCAACTTAAAAAAAAAATTGAGGCACACAGGCCTTTGGAGGTTGAGCCAACCAGAACCCACAAGACCGGGACAGCTGGTCCCGGGCATGCAGTAATCAGTGAAACCAGCAATGTGGAAATGTATGAAGCAGCAGCAAGGAGCCAGCAGTTAGGCTCTGGAGAACTGCACCAGCAGAAGACCACACAGTCAGCAGCCAAGATCAGCTCGATCCCCAGCACAATTTCCATGGCAAACTTGGCCGGAGTACACAACACATTTCTGGGATCAGACATGGACACTATCACAGAAGTGTAAGCGTCAGAGGTATTTTTACTCCTCTTGTTCCCCCCGTTTGTCTGATTGGCTATCCTTTTCCTGTCTGGTTGGAAGTTGCCTTGTTTTGTCTTGTATGTTGTGGTTATTTTTGTTTCTGGAATGTTTTTTTCCTTTTCTCTCCTCTCTTTCTCAGGTCTACTATTTTTCTTTCTTTTCTTTTCATCCTTTCTTTTCCATACTCTTTTCTTTCTTCCTTTTTTTTCACTGTTTAGGTTTCTTACCTATAATTTTTGTTTTCTTCTATTGATCATCTTTCTCTCTTTCCTCAACTATTCTTTGAATTTAAACTTTCAAGTGAGTAAACATTGTCTCTTCCTTTCTGATTATTCCTTCACATTCTATTTCATTCTTTCTCCCCCTGTGTCATCCAGTTGCTCAACACTCAGGTGATCATCCTTTGACCTTCAGCCTTGACTCTACTATATTTGACCTCATTCATCACTTTATCCTGTCTTTTACCCATCTTAAACCCCAACCACAGAAGTATAAAATCACTCCACTGCAAAGGTCCTCAGTTCGATTCCCAGTACCAAAAAACAATAAATAAAAATAAAATAAAATCACTCCACAAAGAGGAAAATCACTGCATACAAGTACATGGTATACGCTTGATTTAGTTATATAACTTTAGAGTTTGCTCCTATGGATGGAAATAGCAGGTTAATGGTTATCATAGTTTATCAGTAGTTAAACTATATTTGAAACTATTGTTATTGCTAACTGTATTGCTTTAGCCAGGATGTCATACATGTTATAACAGTTTTCCCCCCTGTATAATAACATTGTGATTGTATGGGGTCAGAATCACCACCAGAACCCAGTACAAAAGGATAAGGTGCTGAGCCAAATAGTAGATTTACATTCTTTACAAATTGGGAAAGTAGGTTCTTAGGATAGCTATAAAGAACCACCTACATCTAGAGTACATCCCTGAAGAACAGACAAAACTAGGAAAAACTCAATACTAGGGATAAAGCTATCATAAGAAATCAGCAAGCATCAACATAGAAAACAAAATAAAAGAAAAAAAGGAGAAAAGAAAATGACAGGACACAGAAGCAAAATGCAACCCCATATTCCCAGCTGATGCAGGACAAGCCCAAAACACAATGAGATAGACAAAACCGGAAGCTGAACATAGGAACTTTCTAAAATGATAGCAACAGAAGTGAAAAATCTATAGGAAAATGTTATAGGTACCAAAAGAAATGATGCTTGAAAATCAAAGATATTAGAAAAGACACAGATAAAAGAATATATGACCCTAGAAAAATGATGGAAACAAAAAAAAAAAAATGCCCAATGTAGGAAAGAAATGGAATCCATGAAACAGGTGTAAACAGAAACTCACGAGAGTAATTAACACTGCCGTTGAAAGTATATGCAACAGACTGAATGAAGTAGAGGCTAGAATATCAGATCTTGAAGACAGAACTGCAGTTAGTGATAATGCAAAGAAAGATATCTTTAAAATAGCAAGAGACCATGAAAAATCAATTCAACAGCTCCAAGATAACTCAAAGAAGAATAACATAAGATTAATTGGGGTCAATTGAAAACAAGAGTCAACACAAATGACATAAAAAATTATTTGCAGAAGTAATAGCAGAATATTTCTGAAGGATGAGAACAGAATCTGATGTACAAATAAGTGAAACATACAAAATTCCAACCAGCCTTGAAAAAAATAAATCAATCTATATCCAGACATACAGTAATCAAGATTCCAGAAATGCAGTGTAAGAACAGAATATTAAAAGCTGTTAGAGAACAAAAACAGATCACTATAAAGTCCACTAGAATCACAGCAAACTTCTCAACACAAACCCTCAAATCAAGAAGAGTTTGGAGTGAAGTATTTCAAGTCCTGAAAGAAAACAACTTCCAACCCAGATTGATGTACCATGCAAAACTACCTTTCAAAATTGATGGAGAAATAAGATACTTCCATGACAAAGGACAACTGAAGAAATTCATGACCACCAAAGCAACTCTGCAAAGAGTACTGAAAGGCATTCTAGAGAGAGTTAAAAATGACCACAATTCCAAAAACAACAATAGAAAGAAACCACCAGGCAAGGGAAGCAATTAAACAGAAGGGCAAAGCAAGGAATCAACAATAGGAAAATAACATGACAAAGATAAACCAATACATATCAGTTATAACCACCTATGGAAATGGCCTCTATTCACCAATCAAAACAAACAGACTGGCAGAAAGAATCAAGAAACAAGATCCAACAATGTGCTGCATACAAGAAACATATTTAACTCAAAAAGAAATTCATAGACTAAATCAAAGGATGGAAAACAATACTCCATGCAACAGGAACCCAGAAAAAAGTGGGGGTACCTATTCTGTTTGCAGAAAATGTGAACTTCAAAACAAGAACGATCAAAAGAGATAAAGAAGGTCACTATATACTTGTTAGGGGAAAACTTCAGGAGAAAGCCATAACAATCACAAATATGTATGCACCAAATATGTGAGCACACAACTATATAAGACAATTATTAATAGACATGAAAAACCAAACAAGCAATAATACAATTGTAATGGAAACCTTAATAACCCATTGTCACAAAGAGATAAATCAAATAGACCAAAAATCAGTCAAGAAATATCAAAACTGACCCAAACCTGTGAACAAATGCACTTAGCAGATGTTTTCAGAGTGTTCCACACAGTATCATTAGAATACACATTCTTCTCAGATGCACAAGGGACATTCCCTAAAATATACCAAATACTAGCCCACAGAATATGCTTAAGTGAATGCAAAATAATTAAAATTATTCCATTGTTATGATTTGTGTCCCCCCAAATCCTCATGCAGTTATTTGGTGGCTTTTAGAGTTTATGACTGATCCATGATCCAATGCTGGGACTATGGGTGTGAGAGCTATACCTGCCCTAGGGCAGATAGTTTGCTGGGATTATGGGTGTGAGAGCTATACCCTAGGGGGAATAGTTTGTATATGTAAGGAAGAGAAAGAGGCTGCCTGCTTTATTCCTGTGGCGATTCCTCCCTTTTGCTGGTTGTTTCTGCTGTGCTCTGCTGCCCTGAACAGTTTGCCCTCTGCCTTGTGCCACTCTGCCTCAGAACCAGCCAAGTATGGACTGAAACCTCCACAAACTGTAAGCTAAATAAACCTTTCCTTTCTTCATTTTGAGCATTGGGTTTTTTGTCTCAGCAACGAGGAAAAAGTAACCAGGACATCCATGCATATTATCTGACTATAGTGAAATAAAAATTGAAATTAATGGCAAAAGAAACCACACAAACACCATAAACACTGGAAAGTAAATAACACCTTCTTGGACAACCAATGCATCATAGACAAAATTAAACAAGAAATTAAATAATATCTACAATCAAACAAAAATGCAAATACAATTTGCCAAAACCTGTGGGATACAATGAAAGCAGTCCTAAGAGGGAAATTTATAGTGATGAATTCTCGCACCAGAAAAACAGAATGAGCACAAACAAACAACCTAATGCTGCATTTCAAGCTTCCATAAAAAGAAAAGCAAGACAGACTCATACAAGGGAGGAATTTCTAAAGATCATACCAGAAGTTAATGCAGTGGAGACTAAGAAAAAAATTTACAGAATTAACAAATTAATAATACAAAGAATTAACAAATTGAAAGATAAATAAAATTGAAAAACCCTTAACCAACCTTATCAAAATCAACATGATGCTGGCCAAAAATAATAAAGCAGACTTAAGGACCAGTGGAACAGATTAGAAGATGGAGCCACAACTACAAACACTTATCTTTGACAAGGGAACCAAGAATGTTCACTGGAAGAAAGATAGACTTTTTAAGAAATTGTGCCAGAAGACTAAAACTAGGCCTACGTCTACCTCCATGCACTAAACTAAAGTCAAAATGGACCAGAGATCTAAATAGTAAAACAGAAACATTGAATCTACCAGAAGAGAAAATAAGCAGAAGTCTCAAGGACATAGGGGTAGGCAGAGAGTTCATGAACAAACACCAAACTGCACAGGAAATATGCCAAAGAATCAATCACTGAGATTTCATCTTACTAAAAAGCTTTTGCGCATCAAAAGAAATCACCGAGAGAGTGAAAAGAAAACCCACAGAGTAGAAAATAAATTTCAGCCAACAGTCCACAAACAAAGGACTTATATCTAGAACATATAAAGAACTGATAAAAATCAGACCCCCAATTTAAAGACCCAATCCACAAACAGGCATCTGAGATGAATACACACTTCTCAGATGCAGAAATACAAATGGCAAATAAATACATGAGAAAATGTTTGAAATCATTTGCCATTTGAGAGATACAAATTAAAACAACACTGAGATTCCATCTCACCCCAAGAAGAATGGCTATCATCAAGAAATCAACCAATAGCATATGCTAGTGGGGCTGTGGGAAAAAAGAAACCTTTCTCCACTGTTGATGGGAGTATAGATTGGTGCAAACACTATGGAAATCAATGTGGAGATTCCTCAGAAAACTAGGATTAAAGGTCCCATTTGACCCAGCTATTCCTTTTTTGGATATTTTCCCAGAAGAATTAAAAACATCATAGCACAGTGATATATGTGCACCCATGTTTATAGCAGCACAGTTTGTTATAGCTGAATCTTGGAAACAACTCAAATGCCTATCAACCAAGGAATGAATAAAAAAGATGTATTTTTATTCAACAGAGTACTACTCAGCTATAAAGAAGGATAAACTTGAGACTTTTACAGGTAAATGGGTGCAACCTGAGACCATACACATAAGCGAAATAAATCAATGTCACATGTATAAGCATATTGTCTCCCTAGTTTAAGAAGATGAAAATATAAATAAGATCCAGAATGTACAGTTGATATTGGGAAATGGTAAGAAACCTCAAAAATAAAGAGAAACCGAGATGGGAAAAGGAGAAAAGAAGGAAGGAAAAAAGGGAATATAAAAATATATGATTAGTTAACATAGCTGTACTACTAATTTCTACTAGTTCATTGGGTTTGTGCTCACATCATTTGATCAATTTTTCATGTCTATACCTTTTTTTAATTTTCAAGAAAATAGCACAAAAACAAAAAAGAACAAAAGCAGAATACAAACAACACAAAGTAAGGACATTAGAAATGATACAGGGTTTCAAACCAAATGATAGGGACTAACAGTAGTTGCTATACTACATATTGCTATTTTCAGTGAAGTTGCTCAGATTACCAGATATAAGAATAGAAGTTTGATCAAATCATTAAAGAGAATAACAAAATAATAATTTAAAAGAACATTAGAGACAATACATAGTGGCACTGGGCAAGATTGTAGGAATTCACCATTAGTTGTTATACTGCAAATTGTTATTGTCACATAAGTTGCTTAGATTACAAGATATAAGCATGCAAAATTGGTCAAAAGGGTAGGAAAAAAAACTTAAACATTAACTGTTCCCAACAAACTATCAGACACCAACAGTACAGTTATACCATCCACCCATATATATAAAGAAAAAATACTAAGGCAAATTTTATATATATAAATATAAACATATGGCTACATATATGTAGCCAACCTGTGCTACATAAGCAAGTCAAGACCGCTGTTGAATTACATTATTCCATATGAATCTCAATGGATGGAGCGATTTGATGGATTGGAGGATTGAACCCAGAGATTTTGCACTGGGCTACATCCTCATCCTTAAAAATTGGGGGAGGGAGGCATAGAGTCTGTCTCAATTTCTCAGGTTGACCTCAGACTTGTGGCCCTCCTTCCTCAGCCTCCCAAGTAGCTAGTATTAGAGGCATGTGCATCTTCACCTGGCTTATAGATTTAAACACATGTGATAAATATATTCAAGGAGATGAGGTATGGTATTAGAAATATGAGGCAGGAAAAATGCGAAGATAACATTATGCAATATAGCAATCATTGTTAATTCCCTATTATCTCCTCCATAATTTTGTATTTCCTTTATTGTTTTTGTGTTATTCTGGGTTATGTCTGTTTGGTTGTTGATATATTTCCATTCTTTTGTCTTTAAAATAAAAAAACCAATAAATTACTCTATAAGTCCATTTATGTGACATTCTAGAAAGGGCAAAAGTATGCGGATAGAAAATAGATCAGTAGTTGTCTAGTGCTGGGGGTGAGGGAGCCTGAAGGGACTCCGGGTGTGATGGAAGTAGTGTGTCATCCTGATATGGCAGTGATTATCTGATGTTGTCAAATTTTATAGAACTATGTACCAAAGGGTGAATTTTATTACAGGTCAACTGTATAAAACCAGACTTTTAAAAACTCTAAAGAATAGTTTAGAAACAAATAGTACATTAATAACAATCCAGAACTGAAATTCTAGACAAGATCAGAATTGTGAGATGTACAGAGTTTGGAGAGGAGTAAGAGGCAACAGTGACACAACAGTGTACTAAAGAAGTGCTGTTTAAGCCAGGCATGGTAGTACATGCCCATAATCTCAGCACTTCGTAGGCTGAAGCAGGAGGATCACCATGAATTTGAGGCCTGAGCTACACAGTGAGCTCAAGGCAAACCTGAACTACATAGCAAGACCCTAAAAAAAAGTCCTATTAAAGAGTAGTTCACAAATTGTTAATTGTTCGCACTGAGATGAGGAACTTGTACCAGAATGCAAATCAGTTATGTCATAAACCAACTCTTGGGTTCAGGCTGACATTATTTTGATAGTAAGATGTTCTTGATGAAGGAAACATGTATTGATTTATATTCAGATTCAAGGTCCTTACCTCCTCCAGGGAAAGAAATTTAAATAGTACTGGATTAGAGTACTAACTTATTTAGGAAGAAGATAAAAATATAATGTTAGTAAATCAATAGGAATGACTGTCAGAAGCACAAGTTGTACATTCTGCTGGGCATGGGGGCACATGCATGTAATCCCAGCACTTGGGAGGCTGAGGCAGGCAGGATCGTGGTGAGTTTTAGGCCATCCTGTGCTACATAAGCAAGTCAAGGCCAGCCTGCACTACATAGCAAGACCCTGTCTTGAAAAAGACGAAAACAAAAACAAAAAAAGGAATAAATGTTTAATAAGTTTAAGCCTTAAGGATGGCTATCATTAGAAAAGAATAAAACATCTAACTTTAAGTCAACAGAAGAAAATTCTGTCCAGTGAAAAGCAAGAAGGGGAAAAGTGTAATAATTGGAATACACGAAGTCTGATAGCAGAAGTAAAATACTAATTATAAGTTTTATTTTCAGTCCTTAATACCTTCAGATATTTTCAGTATTTCTTGTTTAGTCCTTATAATAAACCTATGAATTATTTCTATTTTCTTCCTTATATTAAGGATGAGAAAACTGAAGTTAAGTAACTTGCTACAAAGTGTCACAACCATGACCTGAAACCAGGTAGTTTTTATCTGGAGCCCACACCTGGTCAATGTCCCTCCCAAATAGAGCTGCAATTATAAAAAATATAAGTGCCTTAAACTCACCAGGGTGAGGGTGAGGCAGAGGATTAGGGTGAGGGTGAGGGTGAAGGTAGAAGGTTAGAGTTAAAGGGTTAGGTCAGGGCGAGAGCAAGGACAAGGGCTATGGGTCAGTGTTAGGGTTGTTATGGACATCGAGTTGCTGCTTTGTGCGGGTGCTGGGTGTCATTGCTTTGGGTGTTCATCAGAGAGTGCTGAGTGCTCAGTGCTCTGTGTTAAATTTTGTGCAGTTCGAGGTATAGTCTTCCCTGAAGATTTTGGGGGTCAAACTGGGGCAACAGGGGGCAAAAGGGGGCAAATTGGGGTTGAGGTTCTATTGTCATGCAAGGGGAGTGCTGGTGCTCAGTCCCTTAGGTTCTGAGGATTGGCTACTGTTAGTAATGTTGCCTGGTGTTCCGGGTGCTGTGCCTGGTGCTCTTTGCCCCCAAAGTGCTCCAACTCGGTGCTCCTGGGTGCTGCCTCCCAGGTACTCCTAGTACTGGGACTCAGTGCTCCCCAATGTGGGCTCCTGGGTGCTCCTGGGTGCTTGGACTTGGTGCTCCTGGGTGCTCGTTCCCAGCTACTGTTAGTGCTGGGATTCAGAGCTCCTGGGTGCTTGCTTCTGGCTACTCCAGTGCTCAAACTTGGTGATACTTAGTGCTTGTTGCTGCTGTCCCCTAGGGTTAGGGTTAGAAAATGGTCCAGGGTTAGGATTCTGATTTGGTCTAGGGTGAAGGTTAGAATGGTTCAAGGGTTCGAGTTTGGTCTAGGTTAGGATTAGAACTGCTCTGGGGTTAGGGTTAGAGCTAGAGTAAGGGTACTGCTAGGGTAAGTGCTAAGGTCAAAAGGATAGGTTTAAGGTTAGAGGTACGGTTAGAGGGTTAGGGGTAGAGGGTGAGAGTTAGAGGTCAGGGTTTTTGGGAGCTCAAGTTGGGGCTTTGTGCAGGTGCTGGGTGTCGAGTCGCTCTGGGCGTTCGTCCCTGGGTGCTGAGTGCTCAGTGCTCTGTGTTTGGTTTTGTGCAACTTGAGGTCTATTCTTATCTGAAGTTTCTTGGGGTTCAAAGTGGGGCAAAATGGGGCAAAAGGGGGTCAAGGCATTATTGTCATGCTAATGGAGTGCTGGTGCTCAGTCCCCCTGGTGCTGAGGATGGGCTACTGCTAGTACTATTTATCGGTGCTGCGGGTGCTATGCCCAATGCTCCCCCTTTGCCCACCAAGTGCTGGCACTTGGTGCTCTTGGGTGCTGGCTCACAGGTACTGATAGTGCTGGGACTTTGTGCACCCCAGTGCTGGCTCCTGGGTGCTTCTGGGTGCTAGTTCCCAGCTCCTGCAAGTGCTGAGACTTGGTGCTCCTGGGTGCTCATTCCTGGCTACTCCTAGTGCTCGAACTTGGTAATACTGAGTGGTCATTGCTGCATTCCTCTAGGGTTAGGGTTAGGAAATGGTCTAGAGTTAGAAATCTGAGGGCCCTAGGGTTCTCAGTTGGTCTAGGGTTAGGGTTAGAATTACTCTAGGGTCAGGGTTAGGGCTAGGGTTAGAGTTAGAGTGGGTCTAGGGTTAGAGTTAGGGTTAGGGATTAGGGTTAGGGTTAGGGTTAGGGTTAGGCCCAGGGCCAGGGCCTGGGCTTGGGCTAGGGCTAGGGCTAGGGCTAGAGCTAGAGTTAGGGTTAGGGTTAGGGTTAGGGCTAGTTTTAAGGTTAGGTTTAGGAAACTGAGGACCTTGCGCTTGCCAGGCAGGCACTTGTGCCGCTGAGCTATATCCCTGCTTCTCGGACCCCCTTGTGTAGCTCCTATACACCACTCTCCCGCAAGGACACTTACAGCATTGCTGCAGTCGTCAACAAGCTGGGCTTCATGCATCTCTAGAGCCAGCCACCTTCTAACGCTGAGTTTATTCTTTCTGTTACCACTTTGGGTTAAATATGTTTCATGCTTTGGGTCCTGGCTCCTGAATGGCTGTCACAGGGTCCGATGACGCAGCCCGAGCACGCAGGACAGATACACGGTGGTGCTTTGGTCCACGAGCTTAATTCTCTGCACACTTCTGCATGCAAACTAAACTGGATGAGAACAGCATCAAATTTCCCCATCAGGTCAACAGCGAACCTGAGCAGTGAACTTGATTTGGTTCTTGAACTATGGTGCCAGTACTCTGGTTTCTCTAGAGATCCTATCAATCTTTGCCTTTGGAAGCAAAGTGCCACCGTTTGTGTGAAATTTGACCAGTAGGCAGCAGAGTAAAAAAGAAATCACCTTCCTCCTTTCAATTGTCCTGAGGCACAATTTTTGGTCTGCCTGGTATAGATGCAATAAGCTGATATGAAACTACACAGAAATAAGGCAGTAACTGAAAATGCACGAACTTGATGACCTCACAATTTTAAGTGTGTATGTTACAGAAACTCATGCATATGCACACAAAACATTTGTTTGTTTGTGGTTTTGAGACAAGGTCTGGCTATGAGTTCAGGCTGGCCTTGAGCTAACTTTGTAGCCCAGGCTAGTCTTGAACTTGCAACTATCCTCCTGCCTCAGCCTCCTGAGTCCCAGGATTATAGGCATGTGCCACAATGCCTGGCAATCATATTAATTGAAACTATATCATTAGCTCAGATTTAATCGGCCCCTTCAGGTTAGCTGTTAAAGTTCGCACATTGAAGGTCCTGCAAAGGCCCGAGTGCTAAAGGCCACCCCAGGGTGGTGCCACTGGGAGGGGGTGGAACCTTTAAGAAGTGCAGCCTAGTGAGAGGTCCTTAGGTCACAGGGCAAACCCGGGAAGAGGGATGTGTGCCACTTCCCCTTCTCTTCCACTCTGACTTCTTTCACTGAGGTAAGTGGATTTTCTCTGCCACAGACCCCTACCATGATGCACTGCTTGCCAAAGGCCCAAAGCAATGAGGACAACAGGAAAGAAAGCTAATGTGCTAACCAATGCCCATTTCTAAAAATACACAAAAAAAAAAGAATTCAGAAGGGTAACCAATGGATACACTACTAAACGAAACAAAAAACACAAGGCAATGGAAAAACACAAGGTAGGAAATGAACAAAAATAGTAAAGACATAAGACACGAGAGACAAGGCCAGGGCTGTAGCTCAGTGGCACAGCACCTGCATGGCAATCACGAGGTCGTGAGCTTGATTCCCAGTGCCAGGAAAAAAGATGGAGACACAAAGGTCACAGTAAATAAATATCAATGGAATAATATTTTGAAGTCAAAGGCAGAGACTGGAAAATGGTAACAAAACATAATCCAACTCTATACTGCCACTGTAGTGTGCAGTTTAGAGCCTAAAACACGAATAAGTTGAAAGGACAGAAAACATGCTCCCACAAGTAGTAACCAGAGAATGATGGCAAGATTATAGTAATTTTAAGTCAAAAACTGTCCCAAGAGACAAAAAAGGATCTCATAGTTAATAAGGGGGCCATCTGCCAGGCATGGTGGTACATGCCTGTAATCCCAGCCACTGAGGGGGCAAAGGCAGCAGGATCCTGAATTATAGTAATGAAATACAGCACTTACCTAGCAGCCAAAAGGCCCTTTCATCCTAAGCACCACAGACAGTGCATGTGTGAGGAGGTGAACTCATTAAGAGACAGAATAATCATAAGCAAATCTGCATCCAACCATTGAGCTTCCAATCACATGAAGAAAAATGACAATATTGAAGACCACATAATTCAATAATTAAAGTAGGACATTCTATCCTGAAAATTCAGTCATGAATGTTTTAACCAGCAAGAAGAGCAATAAAAGAGAGCTGGAATAAAACTCTAAAGCAGTTAGGCCTCAGAGATATCTACCGTGCAGCATTCAGGAGCAGGAAAATGTAGATTTTTCTCACTTTTACATGAAACATTCTCTAAGACAGACCCATAAGTTAGGCCAGGCTCAGGATACTGTGAAAGCTTAAAACTCATACAAAGTATCATCTCTGACAACCTGGAATGAAAGTAGAGGTCACTAACACAGAAACACAACTATACTGATATGAAGTAACACACTTATAAAAGATCAAGAGACTAGGGCTGGGGATATAGCTCAGTGGAATAAGCGCTTGCCTAGCAAGTGCAGAGTC